>VBSM01000568.1:22014044-22038643 GCA_008086735.1 Cheirogaleus medius | reverse complement strand
ACAATAAAATTGGCCCTCCCTGTATGTCCCCAGAATAGATCCCAGCACTTATTGATTCAAAGGGTCTCTTACTTCCGTTCTCTCCTTCCATTCCCACGGCCATCTCGTGCCTGGACTACTGTGGTCACTTCCTAACCGGTTTTCCAATTTCCAGTCACCACTCCTGTCCCCACCCCAGCTCAGACCCATCCTGCACACCAAATGACCAAACTCAAGGACAAGGACAATGACTTTTTTTTTCTGCTGCTTAAAAGACACAACTTTATTGATGACATAAAAATAAAGTCTTAAATGTATAAACATAAGTCCACACAAAGGACCAAAGATTACCTTACTTATGAAGAATCAGTTCAGTTTCTGCTCATGAAGCATACTAAAAATATCTCAATCCAGACAAGATAAAAATCAACACATGTATTTTCAGTACAAGTTTGAATTCATTTGGTGTTCGTAAAATGGTCCAGCTATAGACCATCATAGGTAACATCAGTTTCGAAGTCATAATGCAATTTACAATGTGCATTACTTCTGGGTACAAAACCAAAATATTACTCAAATTTGTTTGGGAACATACAGCCAATCAGAGTTTACTTATTAATAGCTCAACTTTCTCTTTTACCTCAGGGTCATTGCATTCTGCTGCTAAGGCTCGAAGTTTCTTGGCACATGCTTTAGGTCGTTGAAATAGGAAATAAAGGGAATTTTTACTGAACTGATCCTGGGTAAATGCTTTTGCTCTTCTTTTAAAATGGTAATTTATATTTTCAAATAGTGAAAGAGCATTAAGAATATTCTCTTTTGTCTCTTTCTTGCTAAAAATGTTAATCAGTGTTGTTGGTGCATTAGCAATGAGCAAGTCTTTTGTCATAGATGGATTTTTAGAGAAATTCAAAAGCATTCCCAAAACATGGTCTTTAGTTTCTCCACTTCCCAGAGTTAACAAACGAAGAAATTCTGAAATATAATTTGTAACCATATGCTGATATTCACTGGTAATAGTCAGGTGTCTTATCAATCTTAGTCCAGCCAGCTGCACATTTGAATTTAAGGGATAGGTGACAGTGTCTTCACATACTTGGTTTAAGTATGTTTTAACCTTCCTATGGTTTTCAGCAGCCACCGAGATGTTATTCAGTGCATTTAAAGCCTTCTGCCTAACACTGGGGTGGGGATTACTGAGCAAGCTTTCAATAACTGAGATTCCACCCATGTTACGAACAACTTCGTGGGAATAAGGATAATCAGCACTGTTATACAGAGCATTATTGGCTATTTCGTGAACAGAAGGATCTTCAGTCATCTCAACCATGCAAATGAGTTTTTCAAGATCTTGTGGATCCAGATTAGCTTCGCGTTTACAGCGGCAGGACCAGTGCCGAATTTTCTCCCCAGGCCTTACTTGCTTTCTAACATCACCTTCAGCTAGGAAGTTGGCTGCAATTTGGTGTGGAAACTTTGTTTCCGACCAGATCATGGCTCCATCCAATAACCCCATTCCTGCCCCAGGGACCATGGATGGATATGTGCCTCTTGACTCAGCTGACTTTTTGGCTTTAGCCTCAGGTGCAGATTTGTCCTCACTTCTGTTTTCATAATCAGAACAGAACCAAGAACTTATATCAACTCCATCAGCAGCCTCAAAGTTATCCTTGATGCTGGCCTTATCGCCATCCCCAGACTCAAAATTAACATCTCTCTCACTCTTGGATCTGAACTCATTACTGTTCTCACTCTCAGCCCAAAACAAAGACCTTAAACTGATCTCCTCAATATCAGGGCTGGACTCTCTACTTAGCTCATCCTCATCTATATCCCAAGCTAAAGTCCAGGATGCTACACCAGCCTCTCCCCTAGCCCCAAGCCTAGACCCTATAGTGGTTGCATCTCCACCCAAAGACCAAAACCCCATCCTGGCCTCAGCCCCTCCCTCAGCCCCTCCCTCAGCCCCTGCCTCAGCCCCTCCCTCAGCTCCGGCCTCAGCCCCTGCCTCGGCCCCTCCCTCGGCCCCTGCCTCAGCCCCTGCCTCAGCCCCAGCCTCAGCACCTGCCTCAGCCCCTGCCTCAGCCCAGGCCTCAGCACCTGCCTCAGCCCCTGCCTCAACACCTGCCTCAGCCCCTCCCTCAGCCCCTGCCTCAGGCCCTGCCTCAACCCCTGCCTCAGCCCTTGCCTCAGCACCTGCCTCAGCACCTGCCTCAGCCCCCGCCTCAGCTCCGGCCTCAGCACCGGTCTCAGCACCGGCCTCAGCACCTGCCTCAGCCTCAGCCTCAGCCCCTGCCTCAGGCCCAGCCTCAGGCCCGGCCTCAGCACCTGCCTCAGACCCGGCCTCAGCACCTGCCTCAGCCCCTCCCTCAGCCCCGGCCTCAGCCCCTACACAGAAGCCCATAAAAGCTGCCTCCTGAGGTCTGACCCAGCAGCCAATAACTGCCTTGTTCTCAGCCTCAGACCTAGAACTAACGACGGCCTCTTCCCCAGCCCCTGATTTAGATTCAATACTGGCCTTTTCCTTAATATCAAGCCTGGGCAAAATAATAGCCTCTTCCCCTGTCCAACACCAAGTCCCTATACAGGCCTCAGCCCCAGGACCAAACCAGAATCCTTCATTGGCCTCCACCTCAAAACTGACCTGGAACCTTCCACTGGCCTGGCCCTCAGGCTCTAGCCTAGACTCTCCACTGCCCTCATTCTCAGGCCTAGATACAACCCAGGGTTCTCCACTGCCCTGGTCCCCAGAACCAGCCCAGGAGCCTCCTCCACAGGCCTGACCCTCAAATTCAGGTTTGGAACAGCCACCAGCCTGATCCCCAGGCCCAACCCAGGACATTCCACTGGCCTGATTCCCAGTGCCAGTCCAGGACCCACCACTGGACTGTTCTGCAGGCCCTGGCCTAGAGCCTCCAATGAGCTGGCCACCAGCCACACCCCAGGAACATCCTCCACTGGACTGATCCTCAGGCCCTGGCCTGGATGCCCCAGAAGCTTGGTCTCCAGCACTAATCCAGAATCCTCCTCCAATGGTCTGACCCTCAAATCCAGATTTGGAACAGCCACTAACCTGATCCACAGCCCCAGGCCCAGCCCAGGACCCTCCACTGACCTGACTCCCAGTGCCAGCCCAGGAACCACCACTAGATTGGTCTGTGGACCCTGGCATAGACACTCCAACGTCCTGGCCACCAGCCCCACCCCAAGACGCTCCTCCATTGGTCTGACTCCCAGTGTAAATACAGAACCATCCACTGGCCTGGTCCCCAGTGCCAGCCCAGGAAACTCCACTGGACTGCTCCCTGGGCCCCAGCCTAGATCCTCCACCAGTCTGGTCCCCAGCATCAGCCCAGGACCCTCCACCACTGGCTTGATCCTCAAATACAGGCTTTGCCCCACCACTAGCTGGATCCCCAGCCCCAGCCCCAACTCCAGCCCAGGACCCTCCAGTGGCCTGGTCCACAGCCGCAACCAAGAACCCTCCATTGATTTGATCCCCAGAGTTAGCCCAGGACCTTCCACTGGACTGATCCTCAGGCGCCAACTTGGACCCTCCACCAGCCTGTCCAACGGCTCCAACCCAAGATCCTCCTTCACTGGCCTGATTCTCAAATCTAGGCTTGGAACCACCACCAGACTGATCACCAGTCTCAGTCCAGGCCCCTCCCATGGCTGCGTCCCCAGCCTCAGCCCAGGACCCACCACCAGACTGATCTACAGGCCCCAGCCTGGACCCTCCACTAGCTTGATCTGCAATGTTGGCCCAGGATCCACCACTGGACTGGTCCTCAGGCCCCAACCTGCACCCTCCACTGGCCTGGCCCACAGCCCCAGCCCAGGACCCTTTTTCACTGGCATGATCCTCAAATTGAGGCTTGGACCCATTACCAGACTGATCACCAGTCCCAGCCCAAGACAATCCATTGGTCTGGTCCACAGCCCCAGCCCAGTATCCAACGCTATATATATTCCCAGTCTCAGCCCCAGCCCAAGATGTCCCACTGTTCTGGTTCTCAGCCCCAGTCCAGGATCCTCCAATGGCCCCTTCCCCAGCCCAGGACACCCCACTAGCCTGGCCCCCAGGCCAGGACCCGTCACTGGCCTGACCCCCAGCCCAGACCTCTCCAATGGCCTGATTCCCAGAGACGGCCCAAGACCCTCCACAGGCCTGGTTCTCAGCCCCAGTCCAGGACACTCCAATAGCCTTGCCCTCAGCCACTGCCCAGGTGCTTCCACTGGCCTTGTCCCCAGCCCAGGACCCCTCGCTAGACTGACCCCCAACCCAGATCCCTCCACTGGCCTGGTCCCCAGCTCCAGCCCAGGACCCAATACCAACCTCATTCCCTGCTCTAGCCCCAGCCCAGGACTTAACACTGGCCTCATCACAAGCCACAGCCCAGGAGCCAACAATATCAGCCTTATCATTAGCCCCACTCCAGGACCCAATACCGGCTACATTCTCATCATCAGCCCAGGACACGCTATTCTCCCAGTCTCCATCCATGGCCTGAAACCTAAATTTGATCCACCGCTCAGCAGCAATCCAATCCTCAACACCAATCCCATTCCAGTAGTAGTCATGGATGTTAGGCTGAGTCTTTCTACAGGCCTGAGAGCTTGACCCACTCTCACTCTCAGAAGTGGGCACAGTCTCAGCATCCGGCTTTGCATAGACCACATCTTCCGCTGTGGCTTCTGCCTCAGAACTGGTCATAGCCTTTTCCCTTGCCCCAGGCAAGGTCTCACCCTGGGAACTGGCCACAACCTGGGACTGGGCAGAGTGCCTTTTACCTGCCCCAGACCCTGCTTTAGGCACAGCATTGAGATTGCCCCTGACCTTACTCCTGGCACCAAGCAAGTTCTCACTCTGAGAATTAGTCACAGCCTGGGGCTGGGCAGAGCTCATCGTATTTGCTCCAGCCTCTGCCTTAGAGACAGCATTGGGACTGCCCCTGACCTTGTTCTTGGCACCAGGCAAGGCCTCACCCTGAGAAATGGCTACAACCTGGGGCTGGGCAGAGCCCATTGTGCCTGCCCCAGCTTCTGCCTTAGACATGGCATTGAAATTGCCCTTGACCTTATTCCTAGCACCAAGCAAGGCCTCATTCTGGGACTTGGCCATAGCCTGAGGCTGGGCAGAGCCTACTGCACTCATCCCAGTCTCTGCCTTAGACATAGCAATGGAATTGCCTTTGACCTTATTCTTGGCACCAAGCAAGGCCTCACCCTGGGAAGTGGCCACAGCCTGGGGCTGGGCAGAGCCCATTGTACCTGCCCCAGCCTCTGCCTTAGACACAGCATTTAGATCACCCTTGACTTTATTCTTAGCACCAAGCAAGGCCTCACTCTGGTAATTGGATACAGACTGGGGTTGGGCAGAACCCGTTGTATCTGCCCCAGCCCCTACCTTAGGCACAGCATTGTGATTGCCCTTGACCTTATTCTTGGCACCAGGCAAGGCCTCACCCTGGGAATGGGCCACAGTCTGGGGCTGAGCAGAGCCTGTTGTATCTGTCCCAGCCCCTGCCTTAGACACAGCATTGGAATTGCACTTGACCTTATTCTTGGTAGCAGGCAAGGCCTCACCTTGGGAACTGGCCATAACCTGGGGCTGGGCAAAGTCTGTTGTATCTGTCCCAGCCCCCGCCTTAGACACAGCGTTGGAATTGCACTTGACCTTATTCTTGGTACCAAGCAAGGCCTCACCCTGGGAATTGGCCACAACCTGGGCAGAGCCTGTTGTACCTGCCCCAGTCTCTGCTGTAGGCACAGCTTTGAGATTGCCTTTGACTTTATTCTTGCTACCAGGCAAGGCCTCACCCTGGGAACTGGTCACAACCTGGGGCGGACCACAGGCCTTCTGGTCTGTCTTAGCCCCTGCTCTAGAAATGGCATTAAGATCACCCCTACCATCAACCTTGCAATCAGGCAAGGCCTCAACTTGGGTCTTGGCCCCAGCCTGAGGCTGTACACAGGTTTTCATGTCTGTCCCGATCCCTGCTTTACACTTGGCTTTGGCTTTACCCCTAGCCTTAACTTTCGTATTAGGTAAGGCTTCACCCTGGCTCTGAGCCATAACCTGAAGCTGTGCCCTTGTGTCTGTCCCAGCCCCTTCCTTAGACATGGTATTGGCATTGCCCTTTGCCTTAATTTGGCCATCGGGCAAGCTATCAGCCTGGACATTGGCCACAGGCTGAGGATGTGTACAAGACAACATGTCTGTCCCAGCCTCTGCCTTAGCCATGATACTGGGATTGCCTCTGCTCTTATCCCTAGCATCAGGCAAGGCCTCAGCCTGGGAATTAGCCCTCGAGTTTGCCCTGGCCCCTGCTTTAGCCATGGCATTGGGATTGGATCTACCCTTAACCCTGGCATCAGGTATGGCCTCAGCCTGAGCACTGGCTACAGCTTGAGGATGAGCAGCAGCCCACATGTCAGCTCCAGTCGTGGCCTTCAACATGACATTGGTATTTCCCCTGCCATCAACCTTGGCACTAGATATCACCTCAGCTTGTTTCCTGGCCATAGTCTGAGGTTGTACACAAGCTGTCATATCTGCCCCTGCTCCCACCTCACACATGGCATTGGCATTACCCCAGGCATCAACCCTTGCTCCAGGTGTGGCCTCAGCCTGGGACTTGGCAGCAATTTGAGACTGAGCAGAAGCCCTCATGTCTGCCCCAGACACTGCCCCAGACATGGTTTTGCAATTCCCCTTGTCCTCAACCCCAGCACCAGGCATGTCATCACCCTGGATCTTGGTCACAGTCTGAGACTGTGCATAGGACTTCATGTCCACTCCAGCTACCTCCCTGGACATGCCATTGGGATTTCCCCTAGCATCAACTGTGGCACCAGGCCTGGCCTCAGACTGAGTCTTAGCCACACTCACAGTCTCTTCCAGAGCTCTTGCCTTGGTCTCAGCCACAATTCCAGTCTTGTTCATGGCCTCCATCTTGGCCACTTCCCTGGTCACTGCCAAGGTCTCACTCTGTGTCACCATTACTCTGTTAATCTCTGTCTCTTTTTCAGCCAATATACGAGCTTCAGCTTTGGTCTGGGTCATTGCTTCTTTCTTGACCTCATCCTTGGCATCCAGTGCCCAAGATTTTGCCTTGGTCTGAGTCACCGCCTCTTTCTTGACAAATCTCCCAGCCTCAACATCAGTTTGGGTCACTGCTTCTTTCAGGGCCACTTCCCTGACTTCGGCCTCAGCCTCGGCCTCGGCCTCATTCAGAGTCACTGCTTCTGTCATAACCAGTGTTCCAGACACAACTTTGGCCTCAGATTGGATCTCTGCCTCTTCCCCAGCCATTGCCTTGGCCTGAGAGTTGGCTTTGGGTCTAGCTCTAGCAGTGACCTTGGTGTCTACTTCAGCCCCAGGCCCACCTCCTGCTCCAATTTCTGCTCCAGTCTTGGTCTTGGGTCTAGTCTCAATCTGTGATCCAGCCATGGCTTCAGTGATGGCCAGGGTCTGATTCTGTACCCCAACCACAGTCTCCATCTTGACTCTGGACCCATTTCTGGCAAGTCTCCTCACACTCTGGTCTCTTCCCTTGGTTACTTTGTAAATGTAGTAGCAGGTACCAGCGCAGATCACCAGTCCTGCAGTCACCCAGCCCACTTCCTGAATGCGGCCCATGTAATCACCCCTGCTGAAGGCACGAACAAGGTACAGTAGGGCTCACTTGGGCTGGGGAAAGAGGGTGGTAGGTCTTGGCATACACCTGTAAGGGTGCTGGTCTTCAGCCACTCAAAGGCCACTACAGCTGCCACTGGAGGTGAACCTAGAAGTGGAAGAAGGAAATGGACTAAAATTTCTTTTCTAATTCTGTTGCATCATACACATACCTATATAGAGGGACAGAAAAGGGTAGAATCATGTGGTTGGTGGGAGAATAGGATGATTAGCAAACTCTCCATCCCTCTAATTTCATCTTCCCCAATGCCCAACAATTTTTCCCCAAGGCACTCCCATACACATTTCCATATACCAAATGAACAGTGGGAAGGATGATAGGAGGTCTAACAAGGAATGGGAGAAAAAAGAAGCCTTAGACCTTGATTTTTATAGGATCTATACTGGTCAGCACTCCACAGGGCCCCACCCTCATACCAACCTGTAATGATCTGAAGAAGTTCTCTCCTCTTTCCTTCTCTGGCTTTGTGATAAATCCTAAAGTAGATATATAAATTCATGAGATCTTTCGACTTAGAGACAGACAGACAGATGGAGGAAAAGATGGTAGTGAAGAGTTTTGTTCTTGATGGGACATATTATTAGCAAACTACCTCTCTACCCACCTCACTTCACCCCACTCCCCCAGGTACTGTCACACTCTTTTCCCTGTATCAGAATTAAGGTAAGGGTGTGGTGTAAGTGATTGGGGATGGTGGGAAAGGTGGCTGGGAAAGGGAGAGGAGCCTCCAGACTGGACACTGGCCTTTACTGGATGCATGCTGGTCTCCACTAACCCACCCTGGAGGTCTACCCAGGTCTCCTCACCCTCTTACCAGTCTATACTGATCAGGGGCAATTTCTTCCTTGTTTCTTTGTTTCCAGTGATCTCAAGCCCTGCAGCAGACATGCAGGCAGATCTATGGACAAGTAAACAAACAGGAGGTAATGGAGACCGAGTCCTTGATAGAACAGACAAGCACCCTGATCTCTGACCCCAATGCCTGCCATGCCAGGGCTCAGGTTCAGTTTACTAATGTGTCCCATCTCACAGTGCCCCCATCAAATCTTCTCCTCCCAGTCACACTCCATCCCACCTTACTCCAGTAGTCCTACCCTTTTCCCGCACTGAAATCAATAGGGGGCGTAGCAGCACTGAGGAAATCTTTCAGAGTGTAGGGGAGGCAGAAGTGCCCTCCATGGGACCCCCTCAAGTCTCAGCCACCTGCTATGCCCACCCTCTTTTGTCATCCCCAGGCACTGCCCCCCTTCACACCAACCTCCATGGTCAGACTGGTCAGGCCAGTCTCCTCCTCCTTCCCTTGCTTCCAGTGGTAAACGGCCTAGGGGAAGACCTAGGAACAGACAGAGAAAAGCAGGAGGATAAATGCTGAGGACTTGTGACATCCTAGCATTTAGACATGGGTCTCTGTACCTGCCTTTCTAGACTTAGGGACCCATTTCCCAGCAGGCAGAACCAGGGGCTTCCCCAGCAGTGAAATGGGAAGAGTGGAAAAGGGAAGCGGGAAAAGTAAAAGGCAAGAGATAGGCAAAATTTTTAAAACCACCTGTAGAGTTCTAGAACTTTCCCCAAAAGTCCACCATTTGATGGGTGGGGGGATCTGGAAAACTGGAGGATGGCGGGAAAGATGGGAGCCCCCAGATTCCATACTCTAGAGTCATAAGCCTACTGCCATCTGCTTCCCTTTAAACCCATCTATAGGAGTCTCCAGCAAAAGTGACAAGGGGTAGGGGAAGGCTGCTGCTTCCACCAAATCACTATCTTTCCCCACCAAAGACTAACTAAAAAAAAAAAAAAGTAGTAATATTCTTTGATACAACAACTTATATTTTCTCATTATCTGAAGTGCAAGCAAAAGCATCTGCAGAAAAGTTTGCTGTCATTATTGGTCTTCTACATACAATTTAAGTTAAAAGTCCTAAGCTTGGTAAGTAAACGCAGTTTAGGGAAAGTCCCCTAGCTAGCCCCACCCCACATCCCAATCAGATAGAGGCGCCTAAGTTCCTGCCATAGAATTCATATAGAACTACCCGGTTTATAGTGTCCGTGCTCACACTAACCTCCATAGATCCAGTGCAGTTTTCTCTCCTTCTTCCTTTCTCTTCGCCACAAACAGTGCCACACCAAACTACTGTCCGACAGACAGGAAAGAGTAAAGCACTGAATGTTGGACCAGCACCCAGGCCACAGATCCCAATACTCCCCTTTCCGGACTCAGGAACCCGGGTTGTCAAACGTCGCTCCCCACAATCCGAGACACCATCCCTACTAACCCCGCTGTCCAGCCACTAAGGCCCACCATTTTCTCTGCAAACGCCACCGTGGCGCATCCCTTCCACTGAAATGAGCAGGAAGCGAGCGGACATGTGCGATCAGTGATTAGAGTTATCAAGGATGGACATCTCAATCTCTGTGTTTCCCTGTGGAGGCACTCTCCCCACCAGTCGCCCTGTCAAAGCTCACGGTTCCCTTGCACAGATGTAGGCGGGGGCAGGGGGGTTCCAGAGAATCCGAGGCGAAGGTACCTCAAACTTGAGCCAGCATATACCCACCCCACGCCCGTACCCGCCTCCGGGGTCGCCAAGCCGCTGCCTGCCGCCCTGGCCACTGCACGGGCCCCGGGGCCCTTACCTGCTCCGCTTTCCCCGGGCCCGATGCCAGCCCGCCACCCAGCGCAGGGCAGCGGGGAGCTGGTAGCCAGACGCGAATGACGACTGTACCGAAGGCTGCGTCGCTCTGCAGCTCCAGGTCACGTGAGGGCCGCGCGTCACCACTGAGCTCGCCCTCCTCCCCACCACCCCCTCTGGCCGGCGGCCAGTCAACAGGACCCCCCCCACCTCCGCACGCACAAACACCCCCTTCCTCACGTCTGTGCGCAGAGCCCCAGCGCACGCTGCCCTGTCACTCATCTCCGTCCCCTCCAATCTGAGGGCCCACAAGTGGCATCATCGCCTTGCAGTTGGAGTTTACCCATCTCTGGTTACCAGGGAGGGTCTGTACCCCCCACCCACTCCCAGGCCTTGGCTGTGGCCTTTTCTGCTGCTTCTTTGAGGAATCCTTTCTTTCCCTCTTAGGCTGTAAGACCAAAGCTCCCCAACCAGCCCCTACACAACCTTCCCTCCCGAAGTACAGCGCCTGCACCAAACGGGCTGCAGAAGGAGGTGTTGGGAAGGAAAGCGGAGAATGCAAGTAGAGCCTTAACTTTCTTTTATATGTTCCTTTTTTTTCCTTTTAACATCGTATTCTCTTTTTTTGTAATCGCAAAATGCAGTATAGCCATTTTCGTTTCATCTGGCATAAAAAAATATTCAGGTTGTAAAAATAACAAAAGATTCATTCGTTTACATTATTTTGTGCCACACTAAAAAACGTTTTCTAGTTACTGTCAACTATTTCCCAGCTTTCAAAACAGACTGGTAATTATTGACATTTTAAATACAAAATAGTCCCAAACAAAGCCAGCACGTTTTTCAATGTGATCTATAAATTAATCTTTTAAAGGCATTCAGTTTTCTAATCTTAACAATTTTACACAAGTGATTTATAACCTGTTGAAGTTCTGGCTGAACTTCCCGTCTTTTGTCAAGTGTCTGAGACCTTCATTGATGACTCCTGGTTAATTTAATGAAGACCCAGCTCGTGATGAACCCAGTGCCTTACAAACCAGTAACCTGTTTTCTGTTCAAGGGGCTTTATTTGTATTTTAAATAAGCACGTAATCAAATCAGTCTCACCACACCCATGAAAGGACCAACTGCTATGGCATGGATGGAAAGGAAGCTTAGGAGATGGAATTTTCATTCCATCATGACACTGGTGAGATTTCTCTGGTGTCTGCCATTCATGTACTGTATGTCACCCTGGTAGTGGTAAGTGTTCAACGTTTTCCAGTGGAGACGGTGGTGAGGGTCTGTGGGTGACTGTGAATCACTGCATCACTCCTGATATCTTTGTCATTTTCCCCCACAAATGCAAGGACAATGTACAAGATTCCAAGAAGTTACCAGGAAAAAGAGGCCTTCTCAGTCCCTGCCTTCTGTGACAACTTCACTGCACCGCCTGTACAAGCCCCTCAGAATAATCCCAGAACTCAGGGACAAAGTATGCAGAAATTAATCCCCAGACATCCACCTGTCCCTGCTGGGGAGTCATACTCTAAATATAGAGGCTCCAGGCAGCCTCTTTATTAGAACACTGAAATATGACACCCTGGCAGCAGGCCACCCTCCCCCCTGCCATGAGGGGCCCCTGTGTGGAAGAGGCCCTTTCAGGAGGTGAGCCAGGGAAACTGTAGCACCGTACAACCTTACTAATGGCTTTTCAGAACTCAATTGCCTGTGACAAACTTACTTTTACCACCAAAGGAAATGATGGCTAAATTAATTACATGAAAATTTTAAACTTTGCCAAAGTTAAAAGAAAAAAAAACCCTTAAGCACTGGATGTCAAAGGGCTGTTAATGGAAAAGAAGCCAAACTCTGTAAAATAATTTTAAAGAGATTAATTCCAAGCCAAATTTGAGACCATGACCCAGAGCCACACACAAGAAGCCTTGAGCAAGTGGACTCGCTGTGGCTGGGTTATAGTTTGGTTTTACACATTTCAGGGAGACAGGGGTTACAGGTAAAGTCATAAATCAATACATGGAAGGCATACATTGGTTTGGCCCCAAAAGGTGGGCCATCTTGAAGCGGGGGCGGGGGGGGGGGCTTACAGGTTATAGGTGGGTTTAAAGATTCTTTGACTTGTAATTGGTTAAAGACAGGAAGCTTTGTCTAAAATTTTGGAATGTTTTAAGATCAGGAGCTGTTAATCAGAGACCAGCCACCGGACATATATTTGTTGTGTAAATTGAGGACCTGCAGGTTTGTCTTGCATACCCTTGGGCCTGTTAATGAGTTACTAAGGATGTCTCCAAGAAAGGAGGAGGGCATGATGAGGCTAGACTGACCTCCCTTCTCGGGGCTGGCAATTTAGTTTTAGGCTATCCCCTTGACCGAGAGGGGATGCATTTAGTCAGCCGGTCAAGGGATGAGCCTTAAGATTTTATTTTAGTTCACACAGCCTTGTTTTTATTAGCCCAAGCCCCAGAACAGTTTTCTGTTCATCAGTGGGGGTGGGGTGGGGAGTGAGTGAGGGGGTGGGAGTGGTGGTGGTGGTAGTGTTAAACAATAGTGGCAGGCACAGTGGCTCACACCTGTAATCCTAGCACTCTGAGAGGCCCAGGCGGGCGGATCGCTCAAGGTCAGGAGTTTGAAACCAGCTTGAACAAGAGCAAGATCCCATCTCTACTAAAAATAGAGAGAAATTAATTGGCCAACTAAAAACATATATAGAAAAAATTAGCCGGGCATGGTGGTGCGTGCCTGTAGTCCCAGCTACTCAGGAGGCTGAGGCAGGAGAATCACCTGAGCCCAGGAGTTTGAGGTTGCTGTGAGCTGGGCTGACGCCACGGCACTCTAGCTGGGGGAACAGAGTGAGACTCTGTCTCAAAAAAAAAAAAATAGCATAACTAAACTATAAAATACTATGCAGTACTTAGAAAAGAATGAAGCAGCTTTAAATATACTGATAGGTAGAGCTCCCTGAGACATAATTTTAATTGGAAAAAAACAAGTTGCAAAACAGTATGTTAATCATGATCCCATTTATTTATTCATTTATTTCTTTTTATTTCAGCACATTATGGGAGTAAAAATGTTTAGGTTACATATATTGCCTTTGCCCCCCATTTATTTTAATAAGACATATATGTGTATGTAATGTATAGAAAGGAATTTAACACACTAAATTTATAACAATGGGGAGGTAACTGTGATTTGGATGAGGATAGTGGAGTTAACACGCTACTAATTCTTTTTCTGGGTTTGAATTTTATACTAGAATGTATGCTTGTGAAATCTGTATGTAATTACAGAACATAAACAGCAAATAATACAATGCCCCAATTATCTTTCCATCAGGATACGTAGACCTGAATCTTCCTTTTTATCAGTTATATTGTATAAATCTAACATAGTTTATTTAATCTCTTTCCTACTGATGGTCATTTTATGTTGCTTCATGTTTTTTTAAACTTTTAGAAGCACTGCAAAAAATATCCCAGTATATATATATCTTTGTGGAGCTGTGTAGATATATAGGTTGGCTAAATTCCAAGGAATAGAATTACTGGATCAAAGAATTTGGGAAACATTATAGTTATCATTTAATTGGTTTTGCCAAATTGCCCTCCATGTAAAGGTTGCATCAACAACAATCAATTGCCTCCAGCAGTTTGGGAGTGCCCATTTTCTGATAAACCAGTCAACAATATTATCAAATTTCTAAATTTTGGCAAACTTATAGCTAAAACATGGTAAGACATAGTTATTTCAATTTGCATTTTTTTGAAGTTGAACATCTTTTCATATGTTTATCAGTCATTTGTATTTCTTTTCTGTGAATAAATCTGTTATGTCTTTTGGTGCATTTTTATATTGAGTTTATCATTTTATTAATGATTTGCAAGAGTTTTAGATTATTATGAAATAGCCCTGTGAACTTAAGGCTCACCCCCTGACCAGGGGTGAAAGAAAGAAATTAGCCAGACAACTAAAAATATGTAGAAAAAATTAGCCGGGCATGGTGGCACATGCCTGTAGTCCCAGCTACTTGAGAGGCTGAGGCAGAAGGATTGCTTGAGCCCAGGAGTTTGAGGTTGCTGTGAGCTAGGCTGACGCTACAGCACTCTAGCCTGGGCAACAGAGTGAGACTCTGTCTCGGAAAAAAAAAAAAAAAACAAATTGTAGGTTCAACCATGGTAAATCAGGGCCTAACTATATTAGTAATTAGTGCCAATATAAGAGGCAAAAAAAAAGATCAGATTGACCTATTAATTTGCATTTTCCTAAATATATATTATCTTGAGCATCATTTCATATGCTGATTAGCCATTTGCATTTATTCTCTGAGAATTACTTGTTAACACCCTTTGAATATTTTTCTATCCAGCTGTATTTTTCTCACTGATTCGTAGTTCCTTATACATTTGGGTATATTAGTTATTTTTCTGTTATATAGGTTGCACATGTCTTCTCCGAATCTGTCATTAACATCTTAATTTATGGTATTTTTGATATTCAGAATTTTTACATTTTGATGTGGTCAAATACATTAACTTTTTCCTGAATGGCTTGTAGGTTATTACATACACATATTCAAATGTATAGCTAACTCCCAGCACCATTCATATAACAGTACATTACTTCCCAACACATTTAAAAAACTGATTTACCATAAGTTAAATTCTATTTATACTCAGATCTGCTTCATGGATTGACTTTTCTGTTCCACTGATATATGTATATATTATTGCCTCAACACACTTTTAATTGGTATAGCTTTGTAGCAAGTTTTGGTGTTTGGGAGGACAAATCCTTCATTCCTCTGCTTTTTCCAGATATTTTTAGATATGCTTGGACATTTCAAGTGAAGTTCCAAGTTTTTAAAAATTCCTGTTGGACTTTTTATTAGGATTGCATTGAATTTATAGATTAACTTAAGGAATAATTAAAATCTTACTAATAAATTATTTTCATCTAGTGCCCTTCAGGAAAATTGTGTGGTTTTCTTCATATAGATTTTACACATTTCTTATTAACTGTATTCACATATATTTCATAGTTTTTGTTAATACTGTGAATGATGGCTTTTTGTACATTATATTCTCCCTTCATTTTTTAGTAAAATAATTTCACTATTTTTATAAAAAGTATTCATACTCATTATAAAGAAGCAATACAATGCAATAAAGTACAAAGAAGAAAGGTAAAATATCACTCATATTCTAGCACTGTGAAATAACAAACATTAAATCAATAATCAAACTTCCCAGAACATGATGCGTTCTTTAGATCTAAACATTTCATTCTTTCTTAAGAATACATATGTGTCAGGGCCCTGCACGGTGGCTCACACCTCTAATCCTAACACTCTGGGAGGCTGAGGCAGGCGGATCGCTCAAGGTCAGGAGTTTGAAACCAGCCTGAGCAAGAATGAGACCCCGTTTCTACTAAAAATAAAAAAAGAAATTAATTGGCCAACTAAAAAATATATAGAAAAAATTAGCCGGGCATGGTGGCACATGCCTGTAGTCCCAGCTACTCGGGAGGCTGAGGCAGAAGGATCGCTTGAGCCCAGGAGTTTGAGGTTGCTGTGAGCTAGGCTGATGCCACGGCACTCTAGCCAGGGCAACAGAGTGAGACTCTGTCTCAAAAAAAAAAAAAAAAAAAAAGAATACATGTGTATGTGTGTGTGTGTATACATATATATGTATGTATATAGTTATTTCCTTTAATTTCTTATTTTTGATCTCCAGTCAATGTGATTATCTCAAGTCTTTCCTCTGTCCATAATTCAATTTTTAGCCACATTTTTCAATTTCATGCTGTTTATAATGTATTGCTTCTATAATGATGCTATTTGGTCCTGATGGGTTCTTTAGCTTGCAATCCACCTTTCTATCTAATTCTGCTGTTTTAACATCTCATCTTTGAGCTCATGTTTTAAGTTCATATTCTTATTAAGTTGTTCTATGGCTTAAAGTACTAGTTGAAAATGTCTTTCTGTTCTTTGTGGTATGCTTTCTTCTTGTTTAGGTTCTTATCTTTTGCACTATCTTACATGGCTTCTGAGAAATGGGGACAAGGTTAAGAGCCTGGCCCCACTACACTACAGTGCTAAGCTCTGGAATCTCCTGTTTACTTGACTGCTACATTTTGAAGTTCATGTCACTGGAATGTGCCTCTTTCCTCATTTGGTTGCTAATGATTATCTCCACTCTTCTCCTCCTTTATTTTTTATTTCTTTTTTTTTTCTGCAATTCGTTAAGTATTAGGAGAGATTTCGTGAAGCAATGTCTTTCCTACATTCTAACACAGAAGCTTCTTCTAATCCATTTTCCAGTTGTGTATTGCTGGTGCAAGGCAAAGCTACAATATCTGAATGTTGATCTTGAATCAGGCCGTCCTAATGAATCTTTATTACTAGTTATAAAAGTTCTTATGCTTAAGAATGCTTTATGGAAAAAAATAAATAAATAAAAGTTTGTCAGTCGATTCTCTCTGATTTTCTAGAAAGACATTTATATTGTCTATAAATGGCAGTTTAGTATTTTTCCTTTCTAGTATTTTATACTGTTCATTTATTCTTTTTGTCTTAATGCAAGGAACAAAAACTCTAGAGTAATGTTGAATAGTAAATGTGATAATGGACATACTTATAGTCAGAGGCTAGCTCCTGACTATAATGGGAATGTTTTTAATTTTTCATCAAGTTCCTATACATCTGCTGAACAAACCCTTTGCCAAGTTAAGGAAATTTCCTCTATTCCTAGAATGCTCAAGAGTTGTTATCAAGGATGAATGTTTAATTCCAACAAATGACTTTATGGTACCTATTGAAGTGATCATATTTTTAATATGATTTTAACATAGTGGATTACAATAAAAATATTTAAATATTGGACCACGTTTGAATTCTTAGGATAAACCTCACATGGTAATGACTATTTTTTAATATACTGCTGGATTTCAATTTGTTAATAATTGATTTTACATTTGTTGCATGTTTTCATTGATGAGATCAGTTTATAGTTTTTGTGTGTGCGTGTGTGCATCATCCTTTTCCAGTTTGTTGTTGTTGTTGTTGTTGTTGTTTTGTGAGACAGAGTCTCACTCTGTTGCCTGGGGTAAAATGCCATGGCGTCAGCCTAGCTCACAGCAACCTCAAACTCTTGGGCTTAAGCCATGCTCCTGCCTCAGCCTCCCGAGTAGCTGGGACTACAGTCACCTGCCACCATACCAGGCTAATTTTTTCTATTTTTAGTTGTTTGGCTAATTTCTTTCTACTTTAAGTAGAGATGGGGTCTCATCCTTGCTCAGGCTGGTCTCGAGCTCCTGAGCTCAAGCAATCCTCTTGCCTTGACCTCTCAGAATGCTAGGATTACAGGCATGAGCCACTGCACTCAGCCCCTTTTCCAGTTTTTAGTATTAGAATTATACTAGCCTTGTAAAACAAACTGGGAAGTTTTCTATGTTCTGAACATGGTTTATATAACAAGAGAATTTTCCACTCCTTGAAGATTTTAGGAAGAACTTTCCTTAAAAAAAAAAAAAAACAATCTGAGTATGGTAATTGTCTCTGTTGTTCATTTTGTAAGTAGTAGATCCTTAAGTATCTCTTTCTTTTTTAAAAATTTTTTCTTTTCTTTTTTTTTTTAGAAGAGATAGGGTCTGGCTCTTGCTCAGGCTGGTCTCTCGGTCCTCCCCGAGTGCTAGGATTACAGGCATGAGCCACCGAGCCTGGCCCTTAAGTATCTCTTGACATTCTTTATTTGTTATTACTCTATTCAGGTTTTCTGCTTCTTGAACCAATTTTGATTACTTGTATTTTCTTAATATATGATCCATTTTGCCTGGAATTTCAAATTAAGTGGTATAAAACTGTGACTTCTACTTTCTTATTTTTTCGAATTGTCTTCCATATCTGTAATTATAATTCCTAATGTTGTTTATTGTTTCTTTTTTTAATCAGAGTTGCCAAGATTTTTTCTCAAATAATGAGTTTAAGTTGTATCAGTCAATTGTACTGTGAGTTATTTTTGTTTCTTGCTTTTTCTTCTTTTTATTTTTGTCTTTATTTTTTTCCTTTCTTCCATTTTCTTAGGATTCTGTTTATTGTTCTTTTTCTTTGTCTTTGAGTTGAGTGTTTAGTTCATTTATCTTAAGTCTTCTTTGCTTTCAGTCAAATGCTCTGCACCTGAGCTATACCCCCCTCTTGCTGTCTTCCTTGTTTTCAAATGTGTGTGTGCATGTATAAATGAACCTCTTGATAATTCTAACCTCATACTACAGATTTTACATCTGGTATCCTCATTTTCATTCTCATCTACAAAATTTGAAGTCACGATTTTTATTTCCTCTTTAATCCAAGAGTCATTTAGAAGAGTCACATTTTTCGTTTTGGATTGGGTGGGGCTTTTTGTAGTAATGTCTAATTTTATTTCATCGTACTGTGTCACCTTCTCTTCAAGGCCTTCTTTAATCAGGCAATTTAAAATATATCTGCAGCTTTCAGTTTGATTTTCATTATGCTGCAGTTGCCAACCCCCAGGCCGTGGACTGGTACTGGTCTGGTGGCCTATTGGGGACTTGGCTGCAGGGGTCCACTTCCACCCCCACCTTCCATGGAAAAATTGTCTTCCTTGGGACTGCAAACTAGCACAACCTCTGTGGAAAGCAATATGGAGATACTTCAAAGAGCTACAAGTAGAACTACCATTTGATCTAGCAATCCCATTACTAGGCATTTACCCAAAAGAACAAAAGACATTGTATAAAAAAGACACCTGCACTCGAATGTTTATAGCAGCACAATTCACAATTGCAAAGCTGTGGAAACAACCCAAGTGCCCATCAATACATGAGTGGATTAATAAAATGTGATATATGTATACCATGGAGTACTATTCAGGTATACAAAACAATGGTGATATAGCACCTCTTGTATATTCCTGGATAGAGCTGGAGCCCATTCTACTAAGTGAAGTATCCCAAGAATGGAAAAACAAGCACCACGTGACCTCACCATCAAATTGCTATTAACTGATTAACACTTATGTGCACATATAGTAGTAATGTTCATCGGGTGTCGGGCAGATGGGAGGGGGAGGAGGTGATGGGTATATTCACACCTAATGGGTGTGGTGTGCACCATCTGGGGGAAGCTCTGACTCGGGTGGGACAAAGGCAATATGCATAACCTAAACATTTATACCCCTGTAATATGCTGAAATAAATTTTTTTAAAAATTCCTGATAAAAAGTAAAAAAGAAAAATTGTCTTCTTAGTAACTGGGGATGGGGGCACACAGCAGAAGGTGAGCGGCAGGAGAGCGAGCAAACCTTCATCTGTATTTACAGCCTCTCCCCATGCTCACATCATCGCCTGAGCTCCACCCCCACCTTCCACCCACCTCTGTGGAAAAATTGTCTTCCATGAAACTGGTCCCTGGTGTTAAAAAGGTTGGGGACAGCTGTGTTACAGGACTTATCACTTGCTTATTTATTTATGTATTATTTGAGTCCTTTCCTTAGGATGTAAACTCCTTGGGAACAGAGACATTGTTTCTTATTCGCTACCGCATTTTCAGTACCTGAAACAAGGCCTGGAACGTAGTAGGCACTCAGTAAATATTTGCTGAATAAATAAATGATGAATAATAAATGTGACCCCTATAATTATTCTTTCTACTTCTTAAAAAAAGAAAGTGGTGGGAATTTAACTGCTGAATGAGCATGTTCTAATGCATGGGCAATTTTTAAAAACCAAGTGTGTTTGAAAAGAATTTTATTTTCTGTTTTGTACAAAGTTGTTTATATTAGAGAGATTAGTTAAAGCTCGTTGATGGTGGAATTCAAATCCTCTATATACTTGCTAATCTGTGGATTACTGAAAGAGGTGCACTAAGCCTTCCAGCTATGATTATAGATGTAACAATGTAACAATTTTTCCATATATTTATATCATTTCTTGCATTGCATATTTTGAAGCTATGTTGTTAATTATTTAAAAGATTATGTGTTATATTTTCTAGGTAATATAATCATACTTATTAATATTAAATATCCTTCTTTGTCCCTTTTAGTCCTTTCTGTCTGAAATTCGAGTCTGTCATATTAATAATGCAGCTTCTGCTTTCTTTTTTATTATTATTTATTTATTTATGGTAGATACACGATCTTGCTATGTTACCCAGGCTTGCCTTGAACTCCTGGCCTCAAGTGACCCTCCTTCCTCCTCCTCCTAAAGTGGAGCCATGAGCCACTGTACCCTGCTCTGCTTTCTTTGTATTAGTTTTCACCTAATTTACCCCTTTCCATCTTCTTATTTAATATACTATTGAGATGCATTTTTGTTTTTATTTTTAACACAATCCAAGAGTCTATCTTTTATTAAGTGAATTTAACCAATTCACATTGTGATTATAATATTATTCAGCTTTATTTCTGTCATCTGCCTTTGCATTTTCTATTTACCATGCTTTTTTGTTCCCTTTTCCCCTTGCTTTGTGTTGGATCAATTTATTTTACCTATAGTGGTCTGGAGGTTATGCATTCTATTTTTATTTCACCCCCTTTTGTCAGCCCTGATAACTTTGTTCTTTTGCAGGTACCAACCAACAAGTCTTAATTTCCACTCTCCATTACCTCCAAATCTGACAGTCTGTTCCATAAAACCTGTTTCAGAGGGACAAATGCCTTTTCTGTGTTCCTAGCAAACTAAAAGTAAAAGCCAAAGCCGTAAGGTTTCTAGCATAAAACACGGGAATATCTTCATGGCCTTGAGGTAGGGAAAATGCCTTATACATAATAAAAGAGAAATTTGATAAATTAGACTTTATCAAAATTTAAATTTTCTGTTCATCCATAGACATTATTAATGAAATGAATAGATAAGTCACAGACGTGGAATAAATATATATGCAGTACACACATCCAACAAAGGACTTGTATATAAAGAACTCCTACAAATAAACAATAAAAAGAAGACCCCAGTGTAAAGGGGGGCACAAACTTGAGTGGACACTTCAAAAAGGAAGACATCCAGTCTTCAACATCTTTAGTAATAAGGGAAATGCAAATAAAAACCACAATGAGATTCCACCAAAATGGCTAAAATCAAAAAGACTAACACTACCAAATATTGGTAAGAATGTGGAGAAATCAGAACACCAATACATTGTCATCATGGATGTAAAATGGTACAGCCACTTTAAAGACACCTTTTCAGTTTCTTATAAAATTTAACATTCACTTACCATATGACCCAACAATTGCACTTGTATTATTTAGCCAAGAAAAATGAAAACATTTCTACACAAAGACTTGTACATGAATGTTTATATCAGCTTTATTCATAATAGCCTAAAACAACTGGAGAATGGATAAACAAATTGTTGTACATATATACAGTAGGATGCTGCTCAGTAATAAAAAGTACTGAAGTATTGATATATGAAATAACTTTACAAAAGAGAATTATACCATCACCATCTTAACCCAGTTTAATTTTTTTGGCTGGGATTTTTTTCTAGCTTCTTGAGATAGATGCTTAGATGGTTTATTTTTAGTCTTTTTGAAATTCACAGGATTGGTTTTTCAAAATCAGGTTTATTGCACTCAAATGTATATTGCACATAATTCACAAATGGGATGATGTGGAATCAACATAAGTGCCCATCAATTCATGAGTGGATTAACAAAATGTAGTATATATGTATATATACCGTGGAGTACTACTCAGCCATAAAAAGAAATCAATTAGTGTCTTTTACATCAATTTGGATGGAAGTGGAGACCATTATCCGAAGTATCTCAGAAATGGAAAAACAAACACCAAATGTACTCTCTAATAATTTGGAACTAATCGATGTGCACACATGGGCACAGAGAGAAGTGAAATCATTGCAAATCAAGAAGGGAGAATGGGAAAGGAGAAGAGGGGTAAAAATCTACCTAACATGTACAATGGACACTATTTGCATCATGGGTGCACTAATAGCCCTGATTTAAGCATTATAAAAGCTATTCATGTAACAGAAACATTGTACCCTCTTAATATTTTGAAATAAAAAAGACATAAAAATCAGGTTTATTGATGTATAATTTATACACAGTAAGATTCACTTTTTTGGGTTACTTTTAGTAACTTTTAGTGTTTTTAGGTAACTTGAGTTACCTAAACAAATTGAGTTACCTAAGCAAATTAGAGATTTTCTTATTCAAGTGTTTCTTATTAAGTGTTTCTTATTCTAGTGTTTTTATAGTAACTTTTAGGTTACTTTTAGTGTTTTTTAGTTGTAAAGTCTAATGAGTTTTCACAACTGTATGCAGTCATATAACCACACCACAATCAAGATATAGAATATTTTCACCACCCCACAAAGTTCCCTTGTGCCCTGTATAGTCAACCCTCTCTCCTCAACCTCAGCCCTTAGAAACCTCTGATCTGATGTCTGTCCCTATAGTTTTGTTCTTCTTAGAATTTCATATATATAAAATCAGCCTTTTATGTCTGAATTTCATTTAACATACTGCTTTTGGAATCATCCATGTTGTTGCTTGTATTACTAGTTTGGTCTTTTTTATTGCTGAGTAGTATTCCACTGCATATATGTAGCACAATTTATTCATTCACTTGTTGATGGACATTTGTGTTGTTTCCAGGTTAGGCCAATTACCAACGAAGCTACTATGAATATTTGCATAGAAGTCTTTGTGTTGACCTATGTTTTTATTTCTCTTGGGTAAAAACTTAAGAGTGAGATTACTGGGCCATATGAAAATTGTATAAAAACTATTTATAATTGTATAAAAACTATTTTCCAAAGTGGCTGCACCATTTTACACTCCCATTAGACTTATATGACAGTTCCAGTTGCCCCAATCCTCACCTGCACTTGATTTTGTCATTTTTTAACCCACTCTAATAAATGTGCCTATTGTAATCTTTTGCCCATAATTTTAAATTCGGTTGTTTGTGTTCCTGTTATTGAACTGTGAGAGTTCCATTTGTACCTAAAAAGAAAGTGCATTCTGTAGTTTTAGAGTGCAAGATTCTGTATTTGTTAATTATGTTAAGATAATTAATTGTGCTATTCAAATATTTTATATTCTTATTTTTATCTTATTATTATATCAATACTGAGAAAAGTCTGTTAAACATCACCTGATATATTTATACAATGAAATACCATACAACAATAATAATGAACAAACTACTACCATATTTAACCAAATGGATGAATCTCACAAACATAACGTTGAGCTCTATTATTAAAAACTATATTATTAGATACATGTGAGTTTATAATTATTTTACCTTCCTGGTGAATTGATTCTTTTATCATTATGAAATGTCCCTTTCTTTTTGTCTTTACTATGACTTCTTGCTTTAAAATCTACTTTATCTGATATTAATATAACTACATCAGATTTCTTTTGTTAATATTTACATAGCATATCTTTTTCCATCCCTTTACTTTCATCCTTCTATAGATTTATTTTACAGGTGACTCTCTTCTAAGGAACATATAGTTTTTATTTAAATTCAGTCTTTTAATTGGAATCTTTAGGCTGTTTAGCTATAATATATATTATATATGGTATATTTGGTATATTTTGGGGCTTAAATCTACCATCTTACTATTTGCTTTCTATTTATTCTGCGTATTTTATGTTGTTTTTTCTCTTTTCTCTTGCTCTCTTTTGGATTGCTTAATGATTCCTTATAATCCATTTTCTCTCTTACCTTGTTAATTATACATTCTATTACTAGTCATGTAGTGGTTACCCTACTGATTACAAAATACATCCTAGACATTACTCAAGTCTAGTATAATTAATTTTACTACACTGTCTGACTATAGAGTGCTCCTAAATAAATATTAGATCCCTTGTCTGCATTCCCCACTCCCATCTGTGATTCTGAAGCCTGTACTTTTTCCTCTATGTATCACTGCCTTGGAGGCCAAGTCATGTCGGTCATACACCTTGGCTTTTTAGCACAAAGAAAGGGGTTTTATCTCCATCAAAAGAATTTGATGAACTGGTACCCATACGTATGCATCATTTCATAACGTATGTGCACCATTCCAAACAAATGTAACACAGCTATATCCTGAGTCCTAGAAATCTATCATCTAAAAGGGAAAGTGATGTGGCAAAACTAGGAAGTTGTATGTATTGAAGCCAGGGTAAGATGGAACCTGGAAACGTTTTTATCCTATTTAGGTTGGTGCAAAAGTAATTGCGGTTTTAGTACTGTTGAAATTTGCCACTTGGTATTGGACTACATTCTTTTTTTTTTTTTTTTT
>VBSM01000568.1:22002120-22013944 GCA_008086735.1 Cheirogaleus medius | reverse complement strand
TTTTATATTTATTTTAGACTATGGAAATGATGTTAGACAAAAAGCAAATTAGAGATTTTCTTATTCAAAATGGGTTGTAAAGCAGGGGAGACAACTCGCAACATCAACAACGCATTTGTCCCAGGAGCTGCTAATGAACATACAGTGCAGTGGTGGTTGAAGAAGTTTTGCAAAGGAGATGAGAGCCTTGAAGATGAGGAGCGCAGTGGCCGGCCATCGGAAGTTGACAACGACCAATTGAGAGCAATCATCGAAGCTGATCCTCTTACAACTACATGAGAAGTTGCCAAATAACTCAAGGTCGACCACTCTACAGTCATTTGGCATTTGAAGCAAATTGGAAAGGTGAAAAAGCTCAATAAGTGGGTGCCTTGTGAGCTGACAGAAAATTTAAAAAATCGTTGTTTTGAAGTGTCATCTTCTCTTATTGTATGTAACAACAAGGAAACAATTCTCGATGGGGTTGTGACATGCGATGAAAAGTGGATTTGATACGACAACCAGCGATGACCAGCTCAGTGGTTGGACTCAGAAGAAGCTCCAAAGCACCTCCCAAAGCCAAACTTGCACCAAAAATGGTCTTGGTCACTGGTGGTCTGCTGCTGGTCTGATCCACTACAGCTTTCTAAATCCCGGCAAAACCATTCCATCTGAGAAGTATGCTCAGCAAATTGATGAGATGCATGGAAAACTGCAACACCTGCAGCCAGAATTGGTCAACAGAAAGGGCCCAATTCTTCTCCACGACAACCCCTGACCGCACGTCCCACAACCAACGCTTCAAAAATTGAACGAATTGGGCTACCAAGTTTTGCCTCATCCGCTACATTCACCTGACCTCTCACCAACCGACTGCCATTTCTTCAAGCATCTTGACAACTTTTTGCTGGGAAAACGCTTCCACAACCAGCAGGGTGCAGAAAATACTTTCCAAGAGTTTGCCAGATCCCGAAGCGCAGATTTTTTCTTTTCTTTTTTCTTTGAGACAGAGTCTCGCTCTGTTGCCCAGGCTAGAGTGCCATGACGTCAGCATAGCTCACAGCAACCTCAAACTCCTGGGCTCAAGCAATCCTTCTGCCTCAGCCTCCCGAGTAGCTGGGATTACAGGCATGCACCACCATGCCTGGCTAATTTTTTCTATATATTTTTAGTTGGCCAATTAATTTCTTTCTATTTTTAGTAGAGACAGAGTCTCACTGTTGCTCTGGCTGGTTTTGAACTCCTGACCTCGAGCGATCCAACTGCCTCAGCCTCCCAGAGTGCTAGGATTACAGGCATGAGCCACCGCACCCGGCCTTGAGGCACAGATTTTTAGGCTACATGAATAAATAAACTTATTTCTCAATTGCAAAAATGTGTTGATTGTAATGGCTCCTATTCTGATTAATAAATATGTGTTTGAGCCTAGTTATAATGATTTAAAATTCATGGTCCGAAACCACAATTACTTTTCCACCAACCTACTATTTTTGACTTACCTTCATTGATAGGTATAATTTGACATTCTTGAACCTACCACTAGATGTCAGCAAATCCTAGAAAGGTATGGGCTGTTCCTGTTGTGGGATTGTGGGTATTTATTCTTTTTTATTTTTGAGACAGAGTCTTACTCTGTTGCCCGGGCTAGGATGCCGTGGCATCAGCCTAGCTCACAGCAACCTCAAACTCCTGGGCTCAAGCAATCCTTCTGCCTCAGCCTCCCGAGTAGCTGGGACTACAGGCATGCGCCACCATACCCAGATAATTTTTTCTATATATTTTTAGTTGTCCAGCTAATTTCTTTCTATTTTTATAGTAGATACGGGGTCTCGCTCTTCCTCAGGCCAGTCTTGAACTGCTGACCTCGAATGATCCACCCGCCTTGGCCTCCCAGAGTGCTAGGAATACAAGCGTGAGCCACCGTACCTGGCCCAGTTTTCATATCTTTATAATGAGGATAATAATCCTTCCTCAAAGGGTTGATCTAAACGTGTAATGTCACCATGCGTGTTCAAAGGCCAAGGTCTGTACAAGTTGATCCCCAACCTGCTAGAGAGGCACACAAGGAGCACAAGAGTCCCTTGAGGGAGCACCCATGGTGCAGTTTGCCAAGAACACAGAGCACTTGGGAGAAAGGGCAAGAAAGTAGCCTGGATCCATAGGGTAAAGAGCCTTGAATGCTAGCTGAGCAAAAGAGTTTGTAGTTCTCTTGGTAGGTAATAGATTGCCTCTAAGGGTGTTTGCAAGATGATTATAAACACCAGCTTCAGGGAAACTGCTCTGGGCAGCTGTGTGTGAAGTGGCTTAGTAGATGGGAATAGGTTTGAGAAGCCATGACAGGGGTGTGGAACTTGGGGGCTTGAACCACCTGATCTCTCCAAGGAGCTCTCTCTACAGTGTGGACAGTTCATCCAATTTTGATGAAGAAAGAGAGGGAAGGAGGGAGGGAGAGAGGGAGGGAGCAGAGAGAGACAGTGTATATATGAAATCGAATAGATATCCTTTTAGTCCTTGTATATAAAAAACACATTTTAAAAACACAGTTGTATAACTTCATGTATACTATTTCATAAACCACTTTAAAAATAACATCTTATTTCTTCTAAAAAATATATTCCTTTTCAGTAAAAAAAAAAATTGTGAAAGAAAGTGGAGACAGATGCCACCTAGTGATCAGAATCAGAGTTGCAATTCTGAAAGTCTTAGGACAGGAGGCTTTGCAAGGGGAGGAGGGAATGAAGGAGAAGTTTGGACTTCTTGACATCAGCCAGATCTTTCTGGAATTTACCACCCATTGGCAGTAATCCTCTGAATACAGGACTTTCTGTGGTCTCTAAGCCCTAAAACTAGATATCCACTTCCTGCCTTAGCTGAAGAGAAAGCTGCTTGTGTGTGTGATTATTTGGGGTGAAGAAGTCTGAGACATACAAACACACACATAAATAGATAGACTGTCAAATCAATAGCTTTAATTTGCTTTTCCCCCAAGAAACCAGAATATTGTGCATACATTTCCAAAACATAACATATATGTCACTAATTTTTGCTGGTCAGGTTCTATATTTTTGCTCTCTATAAATTTTTATCTAAATAAATTTTCCTGATTACAAAATCTCAAACAGGACCAAAAGGTATATGTGTATACCTTTATATCCTGTCTATCCCATCTTCCTGATCCTCACTCCCTAACCCAAAGATATTTAGTGAAAATAGGTGCATGTTCTCCAGAGGCATTTCTGTGTATGTAATTTACTAATGTATAGCTATGTATAAAGAAAATATTTACATAAAATATGCAAAAATGCACATATTCTTCAAAATTATAATCATGTTATATATATTCTTCTACAATTTGCCTATTTCACTTAATATGTTATCTCTGATTTTCACTAGCATTTCATTAGTTCGTGTTTACTGGGCACAAATATTGCTCATGTAATCAATTCTCTGTTGACATCATTGACCCACTTCTCTTGGTAAGTCAGTCCACCTAACATATCACAAATATAAGCCTCATACAGTTTGCAAATACTGTCTCTACTTTTCACATAACTTTTGCTTTTCTTTTCTGCCTTACACAGTATTTTAAATTTTTCAATAATGTTGTTAATTAAAATTATACAGCTTTGTGGCTAGGCACAGTGGCTCACGCCTGTAATCCTAGCACTCTGGGAGGCCGAGGCGGAAGGATCACTTAAGCTCAGGAGTTTGAGACCAGCCTGAGCAAAAGTGAGATCCGTCTCTACTAAAAATAGAAAAATTAGCCATGGTGTGCACCTATAGTCCCAGCTACTTGGGAGGCTGAGGCTGAAGGATCGCTTCAGCCCAGGAGTTTGAGGTTGAAGTGAGCTAAAATGATGCCCCTGAACTCTAGCCAGGGCAACAGAGCAAGATTCTGTCTCCAATAAAAACAAAAAAACAAAAAGATTATACAGCTTTGTAAAACTAAAATTATTACAAAATAAAGTTTTTTTAAAAAATAAATACTAGGCCGGGCATTGTGGCTCACACCTGTAATCATAGCCCTTTGGGAGGCCAAATCAGGAGTATTGCTTGAGCTCAGGAGTTCAAGACCAGCCTGAGAAAGAGCAAGGCATGCCTCTACTAAAAATAGAAAAATTAGCCGGGCACTGTGGTGTGCACGTGTAGTCCCAGCTACTCGGGAGGCTGAGGCAGAAGGATCACTTGAGCCCAGGAGTTTGAGGTTGCAATGAGCTATGATGAGGCTACTAGACTCCAGCCTGGGTGACAGAGCAAGACTCTGTCTCAAAAATAAATAAGTAAATAAATAATAAATCACACACATTAAGATAGCTATTGTCAAAAAAAGAGAAAATAATAAATGTTGGTGAGGATGTGGAGAAATTGGAACCCTTGTGTGTTCCTGGTGGAATGTAAAATGGCGTAGCCACTTTGGAAAACAGCATGGCAGTTCCTCAAAAAATAAAAGTATAGAATAACCACATGATCCAGCAATTTCACTTCTAGGTATATACCCAAAAGAAGTGGAAGCAAGGACTTGAACTGATACCCATGCTCATTGTAGCATTATTCACAATAGCCAAAAGGTGGAAACAACCAAAATGTCCCTGAATGAAAGAATGGACAAACAAAATATGGTATATCCGTACAAGAGAATATTATTCAGCCTTAAAAAGGAAGGAAAGTCTGCTACATGCTGAACCTTGTAGTAATATGGCTGAACCTTGAAAACATTATGCTAAGTGAAAGAAGTCAGACACAGAAGGACAAAAACTGTCTGATTCCACTTATATGAGGTACCTTGAGTAGTCTAATTCATAGAGATAGCAAGGAGAATGGTGGTTGCAGAGGCTGAGAAAGAGGAGGATAAGAAGTTATCATTTAATGCGTGTAGAGTTTCAGTTATGCAAGACGAAGAGGTCTGGAGATGGATGGTGGTGGTTGCACAACAATGTGAGTGTACTTAATGCCACTGAACTGTACACTTAATATGACTAAATGGTAAATTTTACATTACGTATATTTTATAAATAAATTAAACAGTTCATTATAACAGAAATTAAGCAATACCCTAGGGAGCATCAAATGCCAGCCCCCAGAAGATTAGCGCATTCAGAGCCCTGGAGGCTTCAGAACACAAAGGGAAAAGCTTTAGAGTAATTGTAGCTTTAATTACTTAGCCTAACTCCTTAACTCCCAGCCCACCCTAAAGGATCAGGATTACACAAGTGCATGAACACTAGGAGACATTGTTCACTGAGACCATCTTAGAGGATGCTTACCTCATTTGCCCATCTTTCTATATTGACTACAGGGAATGATTCATATTTCAGGAGAATTAGCCACATATAATTTGCAAATATTTGCTGTAGCCATTTCAGACAAGCTGTATTGATTTTTTTTGCCACACATGTTTTAAATTTTTCAATAATATCATAATTTAGAAGGAATACAACTCATTATTTTTAAAAATTAAGCAATATCCTTACCAGCATCAATTGCCCAGAGAAATTAGAGCACTTAGAGCCCTGGAGGCTTCCAGAAAAGCTTTAGAGTAATTCTGGGTTTCACTACTAAGCAGGCATTTACAAGGCAATTTCCCTGATTTACTCAACCTTCTCCTAACTTCCTATACCCTGAGCTGAATTATGGATTTAATAAATAGTAATTTGAACAGCCGTTAAAATCAAGAAAGATCTTGGGACCCTGGAGAGATTAACCTCACCCACAAGGCACCCCAAGGTGGAAGATGAAATCACCAATGCCCACATGAGCTGATCCAGGGAACCAGTGACTGGTCCTCTCACATTTTAAGGGAATAACAAGATGTCACCCATTTCCTGAGTGTATGGCCCAGGTCACAGGTCTGGGTACACCACACACTGTGACCCCTTTGCTTTGACCATCTCAGCCCAGTGTGATTCTCTAGGTGTTCTGTAAAGGGTAAGTGCTGGTTTTGTTTGTTTACTTATTATCTGCATTAGTGACTCTCAGACTGTGGTCCCTAAACTAGTAGCATCAGCATCACCTGGAAACTTGTGAGAAATGCATATCCTTGGGTCTCACCAAATGGTCTGAATCAGAAACCCTAGGGGGAGGAGGCCAGCAATTAATGTTTACATGCCTACAAAAGATGCATGCTGAAGTTTGAGAAGCTCTGCTCTACTCCATAAATGACTGAGAGAGTTTTATATGTTATCACTTCTCCTGAGCCTCCATCTTCTCAATGGAGATGATAAATTTTGCCACTTCACCACAGTGGTGTGAGAAATAAATTGGAAATCCTGTGTAGTTGGGATCTAGTGATACTTCCATGTCATAAGATGAATTGCCTTCTGAGGTTGAGAAAAGAATAGAAAATCCCTATGCCATTTCTTTTGTTTTTTTAAAAAAAATGTGCTTTCTTGTCCACCTTACTTTATCTTCTAAGTGACTCTAAGAGAAAACATAATGCAAAAATCTACAAAGAATGTCTGCCACACAATAAGACTTCAACAAATGTTAGTCCTGGCCTACTCTGCTTTCCCTCTGACATAAAGAGATGACTTTCACATAAACTGCATAGAACATAACTATTATAGAGAGCATCTGGAAATGTATGCAGGAAATGAAATACACACACATTTGCATAATATATGAAGCTTTAGTGCTATGTCTTCATGGCAGGATGAGTTCTAAGGGAAGAAAATACTCCCACCATTTCTTTTTATTCCAGGTGGTTACTTAACTCTGTTAGTTTAGCTCTAGTTTGACATTGGAGAGGAATCATTACTGCCTGATCAGTCTGGCTAGATGTTTATCAATGTTCAGTCAGGGCATTGGTTGGGCAAAGTAGTGGTAGCCAGGCTAACACAAACATTGCCATCTTGCCTGACACACTGTCTGGAGCAGACCAGTTATTCAGTACATGGGAATGAATGGATGAATGAATGAATCTCGTGGGCTCAGTACTCTCATGGAGTACTACTCAGCCATAAAAAGGACTGAACTTTTCTACTTTTTGTAGAGACAGGGTCACGCTCTTGCTCAGGCTAGTCTTGAACTCCTGACCTCAAGTGATCCTCCTGCCTCGTCCTCCCAAAGTGCTAGAATTACTGGTGTGAGCCACCTCTCCCAGCGCCCCCTTAATATTTTTAAATTTTTAAAAATCATAAAAAAAAGAAAACCTGAAGAGGCTTCCACTGGCCAAAGATAGAACTTGAGCATTAAAAAAGACTATAATAGATTAAAACACATTGAATATGGCTTTTTTAAAACTGTCAAGACACTTCTCAGAAAAAAATATACAAATGGCTCACATATATGAAAAAATGTTCAACCTTATTCATAATAACAAGAATATAAATTAAAACTAAACCAAGAGGCCGGGCGCAGTGGCTCACGCCTGTAATTCTAGCACTCTGGGAGGCCGAGGCGGGCGGATCGTTTGAGCTCAGGAGTTTGAGACCAGCCTGAGCAAGAGCAAAACCCCATCTCTACTAAAAATAGAAAGAAATTAGCTGGACAACTAAAAATATATAGAAAAAAAACTAAACTAAGATATGATTCTCACTTATAAGATTGGCAAAAATTTAAAGGTTTGACCATATAGTCTTTTGGTGAGGCTGTGAACAAGCACTTTCATGCTTTGATGGTGGGAATGTAAAATAGCACCACCGCATTGGAGGAGAAATGGTCAATATCCGGCAAAATTACATAAGCATTCACCCTTTCACTCAGCAATCCCACTTCTAGGAATCCATACCAAAGACACACTGGCAAAAATACATTATCACAACATATATACTAGGTTATTCATTGCAACTCTGCATGTAATAGCAGAGTGTTAAAAACTTAACCAAATGTTCATCAATAAGCGACTGGTTGAGTGAAATGCAATACATCCAGTGCACAACGGAAGCCATAAAAATAATGAAGAATATATTCTCTATATACTACTTTGATCTCCTGGTATATATTTAGGTGAAAAAAGCAAGGTGGAGAAAAGTGTGTAAAGTATGCTACCATTTATCTTGTGTTTATTTTATTTTATTTTTTTTGAGACAGAGTCTTGCTCTGTTGCCCAGGCTAGAGTGCCATGGTGTCAGCCTAGCTCACAGCAACCTCAAACTCCTGGGCTCAAGTGATCCTCCTGCCTCAGAATCTCGAGTAGCTGGGACTACAGACCAGCTACCATGCCCAGGTAATATACCATGTGCTACCATGCCCAGGTAATATTTTCTGTATATTTTTAGTTGTTCAGCTAATTTCTTTCTATTTTTTAGTAGAGACGGGGTCTTGCTCTTGCTCAGACTGGTCTCAGACTCCTAAACTCAAGCAATCCTCCTGCCTCGGCCTCCCAGAGTGCTAGGATTACAGGCGTGAGCCACCATGCCTGGCCACCATTTATCTGAAAAGAGAGAGAGAGAGGGATGAGTACATAGATGATAGATTAGATAGAAAGATAGATAATTCCCTCAGATTAAATTAAAATAATGGGCAGACTCCCAGTGCAGTTCCATCTGGTTCTCCCATTGCTCCCATCATGGGTCCCAGTAGCTCTGTGTGATTGGCAGTAGCCAGGTAGCCCAGCTTTTGAAGACCCACAGGCACCCAGGTACCCACCTTCCCCACTGCAGCCACCACCAAGATTTCTAAGAAGAAAGTCAATTCAGATAAAGAGACACTAAAGAAAGAGCCCAAGAGAAAACCTGCAGGTTGTATGCTGAACTCTCTCCTGCAAAATTTGAAACGAAGTCATAAACAAAGGCACAAGAAAGGATAGACCTTCAGGAGAAAAGTGCAAACATGACAGAAAGGAGAAATAGGGAAATTCACTGGAGGGGCTAAACCAGACTCTAAAGACTGCAGCAAAGGAGAAACAAAAAAGGAGAGCCGGCCTCTTGGAGCGGTAGGACTGAAAGAAGCCAAGTCTGACTGGCAGTTATCAGTGCTCACCTTTCTTCTTCTACAATATGGAGAAATGGTTTTTTTATCAACTATTTTGAAAATGCAAGTTTTTAGTAACTCCAGGAACACATTTTTAAGAAGAAAGAAATTATACCTCATTCCATTTTTTAAAATATATTTAGGTAAGTGGAAATGTTTTTTTAGGAGGTAGAATCATACACTGGCTGTTTATTTTTCTGTAAAGCCAGAAATTAGCGGGATATTGAATTAAAGGAAACTTTGACTGTCTTATGTATCCACTTAACATTCTATAGGCTCAAGGCAAGGGTAGTTTTTAGTACATGAAGCTTAACTAAATGGTAATTTAGAGTCACAATCATGTAGTTTACATGTCATAAATGTTTCAAATTACTTATTCATGTTATTTTATTAATCATCCTACCAGAAAGCAAGAAAGCTATCAAGGACTATTGGGGTTGTGTCAAAAGCATTCAGAAACCAATTTGAAAAGGCTCACAACAACCAATTTCAGCATCATTAAGAATATTAATAACTGTAAGGAACTGATGAATTGAAACATATCAAATATGTTAAAACTCCAGGAGTTCATAAGAATACAAAAAAAAAAAAAAATTCATCAGCCACCTTTGAAGGACGATGCTAAGGGAATCCAAACTGCCTCTCACAGTAACCAAACAACTTTTTAGAGGAATTTTCCTTTTATACAAATTTTCCAGTTAACAAATGAAGAAGGAGTTACAGAATTGGAATATCACCATTTTACAAATCCCTAATGAAATAATGAATCTAGGCAATGACCATTGATGGCCACTAACATCACACACAAAAAAAGAGCTTCAGCCAGATATTATGTACCTCTTGATGGAAATACACACAACACTTATGAAATATTCCTGCTAGAAAATCAATCCCGAATCAGAGCAAGCCTCTAGATCTACCAGTTTACAGGAAATGTAGGCAAGAAAAGAATATGTTAATCAACACCACAGGGATGCAATCAGCAAAATCCAGAATGCAGAAAACTTTACAGAATAAAGAACATGTTTTCTTCAACAAAGAAATGGAAATAATATTTTTAAAATAAAAATAGAGGCCCAGCATGGTAGCACATGCCTGTAATCCTAGCACTCTGGGAGGCCAAGGCAGGAGGATCACTTGAGCTCTGGAGTTGGAGAGCAGCCAGAGCAAGAGGGAGACCATCTCTACTAAAAATACAAAATTTAGCTGGGCTTCATGGCGCCCGCCTCTAGTCCCAGCTACCTGAGAGGCTGAGGCAGAAGGATCCCTTGAGTACAAGAGTTTGAGGTTACAATGAGCTATGATGACGCCACTTCACTCTACAATGTATGGGCCTTATCTGAATCCTGTTTCAAACAAATTGTAAGAGAAAAATTAGACAATCAGAAAAAATAAAACATTAAATGAAGATTTAGTAATATTAAGAAATATTGTTATTTTATAAATATAATAATAGTGATACTGAAGTTATAATTTTTTAAAAGTCCAATCTATTTAGAAGGAGTAAATAAGATTAGCTATGAGTTGATAATTGTTGAAGTTGGTTGGTGAGAATATGGTAATTCATTACTATTCTAATCTTATGGATTTTTTTGGTTTTTGTTTTTTTGAGACAGGGTCTCCCTCTGTTGCCCAGGGTAGAGTGCTGTGGCATCAGCCTAGCTCACAGCAACCTCAAACTCCTGAGCTCAAGCAATCCTCCTGCCTCAGCCTTCCAAAGCGCTACAGGCATGAGCCACTGTGCCTGGCCCCTAATTTTATGTATGTTTGAAAGAGCCCACAATAAAAAGTAAGAAGCACATTTCCATAATGCTTTAAAATTCATGTTTGTACTAAAATTTAAATTCATCACAGACATAAATACACTACAGGTCTAGTTTGGTGGAAATGGTTTGGCAAAAACAATAGCAAGGTCAGAAAAAGGGAGTATAATTAAATGCATATGCATAATTAAATGTCTGCCTACTGGAAAATGTAGCACTGTCCACTCCCACTCTTTAATTCAGACTATCGCAATTTACTGCCAAAACACCATTTTTCCTGCCACCTTGAGTCATTTATACATGCTGTTCCTTCTACCAAGAATTCCCTTGTCTCTCCTCCATGTTTGATGGATTCATTTTTGCTTATCCTTCAAATCTCTTCTTATACATTGCAATGCACTAAATATTTGTGTCCCTCCCTCTCAAAAAAATTCGTATGTTGAAAGCCTAATCCCAATGTGGTGGTATTAGGAGGTGGAGCCTCTGGGATATATTTAATAATTAGGTCATGAGCATGGAGCCCCCATGAATGGGATTAATGTCCTTATAACAAGAGGGCAGAGTACTAGCTTGCCTTTTTCTGCCATGTTAAAGTACAGTGAGAAGTGGGTAGTCTGTAACCCAGAAGAAGGCCCTTACCAACACTCAACCATGCTAGCACCCTGATCTTGGACTCCAGAACCATGAGAAATAAATTTCTGTTGCTTACAAGTCACCCAGTCTATGGCACTTTGTTATGACAGTCCACTCCGACAAAGACAGGCATTGTTTACTTTGGGAAGTCTTCCTTACCTCAATGGTATGCTGCAGTCAGCTTGCCCTGATTTACAAGAGCCAACTGTGCACATCTATTCCTAACTCCATGTTCAGGGACATCAAGTTAGTACCTTGAAAGTGGCCATGATGGAAGTATTTACATCATGGAAATCAGTAAACACTACAAATCAGGGCTTTTATTTCCTTGAGAAAATTGATTGTTAAACATTTACCAGTACACCACTGCCCTGCCTCCTCCACACCCCATTCCAGGTGTGGATTAGATGGCTCTGCTATAGACTCTGAAAATACCCTAAGCTTAAACTCATCACTAGGTACTGTAGGTTACTTGTCTATCCTCCCCTCCAGGCTGAATGTGTCTCTCTCTCTCTCTCTCTCTCTCTCTCTCTCTCTCT
>VBSM01000568.1:21963755-21984770 GCA_008086735.1 Cheirogaleus medius | reverse complement strand
CAATACTCAACTGAAAATAAACCTGTATTGAGCGCCTACTATGTGCCAAGCAAGGGGCTCTGAGTAAGGAAAAGCGGCTCCTCACTGAGCCGCTCCCCATACCCAGGCGAGGTGGCCGTGGTGCCCCCTCCCATCCGCTCCCTGGGCTGCCTTGAGGCTGGGAGAGCCCCCAGCGCCACCCAGCGTGAGAAGCAGGGTGCCCCCGGGCACCGGCCCGAGTCAAACCATGGAGGGGTGCGTCTGGCACAGGCAGAGCGAGAGAGAGGCCCATGGCTGTTCCTACTTTTAGCCAGTCGCACAGTTCGGCCTGTGTCCCCCACCCCCACCCCCACCCCGCAGCCCAGGGGGACAGAAAGGAGTGAGAGGGGCCTGGGCAGGCGAACGAGGTTCCCAGGCCTTTCCAGATGCCTGGCCGAGGTTGGCAAAGTGATTGTCTCCCTCTGGGAGCTCGGGGACTCCCGGCTCCTCTTCCTCATCCTCGCCACCCCCCCGCCCGCCATGCGCCACGCGGGCCACTCCCCCTCTGCTGCTCCCGGGCCAGCCCTTCTGCGCCGCGGCCGCCATTTCCCGGCAGCCTCTTCCTCGTCCCTTTCCCTGAAATGAATATAAGGGGCGGGGAGACAGACACGTGTTTGAGGGTCTCCGGAAAGCCGAGGGGAGATGGCGGATGGATTCTTACCAAACTCTCTCTCCGCCCTCCTGAGGCCCCCCTACCTCGCCCTCCGCGATCCCACCCCGCTTCCTTGTGGGCCAGGGAGCTGGTCCCAGCGCTGGTTACCGCCACCGTCACCCCACCGGTCCCAGGGCACGGCTACCCTTACACCACCCCATGCAGATCAAAGCTATGTCCTTCTCTTTCCTTCGCCTGAGCTCATTTCCTCCTCCCGTGCAGCCAGCCTCCTGCTTCCTTTCCCAAGACAAAGTTGATTCTCGCCCTCCCTGAGACTCAGTCTCCTCATCTCTAAAGTGGGGATGGCAGTGACACTTAATGACATCTTGCATATGAGAAACATGACCTGTGCAAATGAGGGGGGAGCAGGAAGAGGGAGAGAGGTACGGAGGGAGGGAGGGAGAAAAATGATCCTGGGAAAGGGTCTTCGCATTGTGCAGGTAGTTGTCCTAACGAATGTATGGGTCAGACAGAGCGTTAGAATAGGTAAATGTTTCAGAAAATAATTACTGAATAAATTACAATGATTCTAAAACATTGTCTCTTAGTACCCATCTCTTCTTTCAGGAGTCTAAGGTTCTCTATCAGAGGGCTGGAGCGATATGTGTTCTGTTTATCTGTATGTACGGGAACGTGGGCACAGGCACAACCTGTCACCTCTCCCCTGGAGTCCTGCACCGTGGTAACCGCTAAACTGGTGAACCCATGGACGTGCCTGCTTTGCACTCACACTCAGTGTGGGAGCAGGTAGTAAAAGGGCTCTTGCGACACTCCCAGCCTGGAATTTCATTCCATCAGCAGCTATGTTTTGCAATAACCCTTGAGGCCTATTTTGGAAAAATCTTCATTCTTACTGACAGCCTAAGGAGTTCTCCCTGATGGAAAAAGCTTGATCTGTAAATGAATTTGCAATGCATTTTCATATCAATTTGCTGGGAGGAGAGGCAGAGATGTGCCATCCTTACACACATGATTGTCTCTGTTTTGGTTACCTCCTTTAGGGTTGGATGAATGGATGCAGGAATAAATGGGTGAATGACGGATTCCATGCATCAGCCAGTGGTTCACTGCAGCAGAACCACCCTGAGCACTTGTTGAAACACAGCTTGTTGGGCCCCACCCCCAGCGTTTCTGATTCAGGTGGCCTGAGGGGAAGGGTGTGGAGAATTTGCATTTCTAACAAGGTCCCAGGTCATGCAGATACCACCAGGAGCTGCACTCAGAGGACCACTGGTACAAGCCATCTGTGGAGACCCCCTTAGACCAGGATTATGGTGGCTGCACTGGTGGGGGGGGGTGTGTACTACTGCCCTAACAGGTACTGCTGTCCCTTTGCACACCTCTAGTGCTAACCAATGACCTGCAAGTTCTCTATTCTTTGATTGCTTCACAGAGCCCTTTTGAGTATTCTTAATCCCGCAAAGAGAAAGCAAACACCCACGATAACAAGGATCAGTGTGTGGTTTCCTGAGATTTAGTGACATCTAGTGGCTACTGGAGAGCCTTCCTGACTTAGAGAAACTTCTGGAAAATTAACTGAGTGGCCTGGGAAAGCAAAAACACCTACTGTTAGTTTATTCCCTGAGAAAGGCTTCCTGAAGGGCTGAGGAGGGCAAGGTAATAATGACTGGCTTAACGTGACATAAGAGTCAAAATGGATTTCTTGCTCTCCTGGCAGCTGTGATAGAAATTAGAAGTCATCAAAAAATCTCAAAACACCTCTCACTGCATCTTCAGTTTCAATAATTTTCTAGAAATGATGCTCAACGAAGACTGTCCCTGAGTGAAATGGAGTCTGCTAATACCAACTTGGTATTTGCCTCCTATGTCAGGACAGTACTGTGGGCCCGAAGCCCTAAATAGCCCAAATATAACAACCCAGTTCCAGGGTGGTCAGATCTACAAAGAGATCTGTGGTTCAGGTACAGCTGGTACTAACTTGAGAGTGTCCAGGACTGAAAATCCTTGAGATCTTACATGATCTAGACAGAAATATAAGGTATCACCGCCGCTCATGGAGATGCCACAGGCACTCAGAGTCCCATGGGAGGTGTAAGGTATTGTAAATAATCATATCTGGTTTGTACTTTAAAATTTAGGTGGCTCACACCTGTAATCCTAGCACTCTGGGAGTCTGAAGTGGGAGGATCGCTTGAGGCCAGGAGTTTGAGGTTACAGTGAGCTATAATGATGCCACTGCACTCCAGCCCAGGCAACAGAGTGAGACCTTTTCTCAAAATAAAGAAAAAGAAAGAAAATTTAAACTACTTTTATAGGAACAAAGGGGAGGCAATCAGGGATCATAAAGGAAGCTGCTCCTTAAAGTTGCCATTTTAGGTTTAAATAGACCTTTAGTGATTGGAGAACTGTGATGGGTCTAAACATGGTCTTCAGACCAAGCAGCATTAGCACATTCTTGGATATCATCCCAGAACTACGTAATCAGAAATTCCAGGGATGAGGCCCAGCAATCAATGTCTTAAGCCCTGCAGTGATTCTGATGCACACTAAAGTTTCAGAACCGCTGGTTTAAACAAGCTTTAGATGCCTTGAAAAACCTGAAAGGGTATTTAGAGGCTCTATTAATGAACTCATGGAAGAGACAATTATTTCTATAAGCCTACTTCTTTTTTAGTAAGTTGTATTTTGTTTTTGACACATAATAATTGTAAGCCTACTCCCTTTTTAACATACAAAAGTACTTTAGATCTTCTAGTTTGTGGTTAAATAAAAAAGATTATTTATTTGTTTGTACTTCTTTGGATTTTGGAGAATACTGTCTTGGCAAAGTACAAAGTCTCCAGAAGTAGCTCAATAGGCCTGTGAACATGGTAGTAAGTTTAAAAACAAGAGGAAAATGTTCAACCTTAATATTAATCAAAGAAATACAAATTAAAATAGCGGTGAGATATAATTTCTCAACTAACTGGCAAATATAAAAAAAACAACATGCATCATTAAGGAAGGTATGGGGGAAGAATAACATGCACTCCTATGGAAAGACAAAGTACCATAACTTTTCTGGTAAGGCAAAGCAAAAGCCTTAAAAATGTGTATCTAAGGATATATCTTAGAAATAATTAATGGTATATCAACAATATATATATAAAGATGCTAATATATTTTATCATTTAAAAATTAAAAATTTCAATAGCAGGGGATTATAAAGTCAATTACAGTGTGCCCATATGATAGAATGTAGTAATAAAAACCATACAAGATTATTTTTCCAGTTTTTAAAAGGAAGATTTATTTAACAAGTTTCACTTAGTACAATACATCTAAATGGAAATCACAATACAAGGAAAGATTTAAATCAAAGCCTCAGAATTGCATACAAACGACATGACCAAACTCCTAAAGTATTGGTATTACATCTCAAAATTGTCCCAGATCTTTAAAAAAAAAAAAAAAAGTAAAAGTGTACACTCACGTGCCTTACAGAATATTAAACCAAAAAGCTAGAATTAACAAACATGCCAAATGTTTTCACTTTGAATCGTAGACACAGCTCCTATATTGTAGTTTTACAGAAAAGCATGTTTCTCAACATGCATCCGAAGTTTTCAATGTATTGTGGTATAAGAGCAACATTTAACATAAGTGAAACTGCTTTAACCTAAATACGCTTACTGCTTAGGTACACTCCTACAACATAACTAAGTTGAGGAAAGCTGAAAATTGTTTTAACAGTTATGGTCAATACTGAACTTTGTTATTATGTCCTAGATGAATGTTTCAGTGTTCAAAATTACTGAGCTTGAAGTTTTAAAACAATCTTGACTTCCACTTTACAGTAAGCATGAATCACAAGCCTGTAATGCAAAACTGTTAAACTTAATTTTTGTTTGTTTTCTTAAAAAAGAAGAAAAAAGAAAGAAAGAGAAAGAAAGAAAGAGAAAGTTGACCAAGAGTGATCAGAATCAACTATATTTCCCATTTATACCAATCATACTGGATATACTAGACATCCCTCCCACTCTATTCAACTCCCATAAAATGAACAGCTTTTATTTCTATAGTAGCTGTTTAGTACTCCTTCTCTACCTAAGCAAGATTTGACTGATAGTCACTGGAGTTTTCCTGCAGAACTTGGTCATATCCACTCATACTGCTCTGACCTCCATAACCACCTCCATAACCACCACTCAGCTGCTGGCTAGCAGGACCCCCATAACTAGACTGGTTGGATAAGCCCATCCCTCCCATCATTTGGCTACCATAAGCACCACCACTTGCCCCTGCTGTAGAATTCAAAAAGAGTTCTACATAGCTATGATCATAAGCCCCCCCACTTGTTCCTGCAGTAGAATTTAAGAAGAGCTCCACATATCTGTGCTGCATATTAGCTTTGTCTTTTGCCATAGCTGCCACGGCATCTTCATGAGTAGCAAATTCAACATCTGCCTCACCAGTAACTCTGCCATCGGGTCCAATTTCAATGTGTACTCTCATGGGGTTAAGAGGTGAGAAGAAATTATAAATATCATTCTCAGTGGCTCTGTAAGGTAACCCCCTCATGTGTACACAGTGCCCTGTGGTGCTCTGGAAACTGGACCCACCATCTCCATATCTATGATCAGACATTCCTGAAAAACAGTAATTGAGGTCTCTTCCAAATCTATCAGACCCAAAGCCATATCCATCGTTATAGCCACCGTAGTCATCATAGCCTCCATACCCTCCACCATAGGCACCTCGCCTCATCCTTTCAAACCCAGCCCCTCTACCAATACTATTATACCCTCTGCCAGCCCCTGGCCTATCATAGGGACCTGGCCGCTGCATAGCCATGAGCTTTCGAGGGGGATCATAGTGGGTTCGGACTTCAGCTCGGCTACTCTTGAAGATTTCAATGTACCTGTGCCCTATTCTTTCCTTGTGTTTCTTTAAGGCCTTCTCAGCTATCTCCTGTGAAGCAAACTGCACAAAAGCCTCCCCTGTGCTCCGCCCCTGAAAGTCCACTGGCAGTGTCATCCCATTTGGCACAATTTCCAACCCTGAAAAGAACTGAACAATTTCTTCCTTGCTACAGCCAAATGGGAGTCCTCTAAGCCGGACGAAACCATCATTGGCAGTATCAGGACTATTCGGACCTGTATGCTTCAACACCCAATCCATTTCAACACTGTTGGACTTGAATACTTCAACGTATCTGTGTCCCATGGTTTCTCTGTCCTTCTTCAAAGCCAATTTCACTTCATCTTCGGATTCGAGTTCAACAAATGCTTCACCACTCGGTCTGCCTTCTCTGGTGTAGATGAAACGAATACCTGATGTGCCATTTTGGATTTTGCAATCAGAGAAGAAGCGCATCACTTCATCAGCTGAGCAGGACCAGGGCAGGCCCCTGACCTTCACCACGAACCCCTCCCTGCCTTCTGTGCTCAGCATCATGATGACTGTTGGGCTCTGGATGGCAAGCTTGGCTCAGTGCGATTATGGTGTGGCTGAAAAAAAGAAATTAGAGGACTACTGTCATGGAAAAACATTCACAATATAGTAAAAAAGCAAACTATTAATACAAAACTCAATTATGCCAATAGCTTTTTTGGTAACACATCTGTATAAATAAAAAGACTGTACCAACTTTTTAACTCATTCATTTATTCAACAACTATTTATACAATGCCTATTATTTGTCAAGTACCATTAACGGTGGTTATTTCTGGATAGTAAGATTATGGGAGCTTTTGATTTCAGGGAATTTTTCTTCTTTGGACCTCTCTATATGTTCTAAGTTTTCTGCATTGATCGTGTATTAACATCATAGTGGGAAAATAAAAATGCTTAAAAAATTAACAAGAAGGCCGGGCATGGTGGCTCACCCCTGTAATCCTAGCACTCTGGGAGACCGAGGCAGGAGGATTGCTTGAGGTCAGAAGTTCGAGACCAGCCTGAGCAAGAGCCAGACCTCATCTCTACTAAAGACAGAAAAAATTAGCTGGGCATGGTGGCATGAATCTGTATAGTTGGAGAGCTGAGGTGGGAGAATCACTTCAGCCCAGGAGTTTCAGATTGCAGTGAGCTATGATCACCCCACTTCACTCTATCTGGGGGCAACAGAGCAAGACTCTGTCTCAAAAAAAAAATATATATATATATAAAAAAAAAGTAAGAAAATCAGTGGATGATGTCAATAAATAAAAGATGCCTATACCTGATTCTATAAAAGTAAAAAACTTCATTAGATCAAAAGACTAAACAATTAAAAGGTAAAATAAAACACATTAATATGCTTATTATATAAAGAACTCATGCAAATCAATAAAATCAGTGAACTATTTAGGCCTAAAAGATAAATAAAAAAGACATTATTGGGAATTCATGCATTCATTTTACAAACATTTTTTAGTTGCCAGGACCAGTATTCAGCTCTGGCATACAATAATCAATAAGCTCACAAAGGGCTTATGGTCCTACAGGGGCACTGTATATCTTTACTAAAAGATATAAGTGCAAATATACATTATACCTGCTATAAAGGAACTCTGCAGGATGTAATCATAGTATCAAGAAAGGACTAGTTGGTCAATTCTATCTGTAGGAAGCAGAATGGTTAAATGAAACAGACTAACCCATACAGGGATATATAAACAAATTTTTAAAATTATGATGGAACATAAATAGGAGGGGACAAAGCAAGAGATAAGGCTGGCAAGGTAGAGAGCAGATCCTAAAGGCCTAGAATGAGGGGAGTGACTTCATCAGAACCCTTGCAGACAGATCACCCTGGCAACCGTGTGGCACTCAAACAGAAGGGGGTCGAGGTGAAACTAGAGAGATTAGTCAGAACCTGTCTCTTAGAGATATGTTAAAGGATTCACCTAAGAAAACAGCAGTAAAACGGGAAATATGTGATCTACACATATCAAAAAAGGAATCTGCAGGACTTGGCAACAGTTTAAGCATGTGGGAATACATGTTTAGGAGGATACAGGAGATGAGTCTGGGAAATGTTCAAACCTCATCAATCATTGGAAAATGCAAGTTAAAACCAGAACTTACACCATTTTTCACCCATCAAGATGGTGGAAATTAAACAGTAAGTCAGTATTGTTCAGGGTTCACAAAGTAATACACTACTAGAGGAGTGAAAATTGATGGCAAGCAATTTGGGGATATGTATAGCACCTTTTAGCAGTAAATCCACTTCAGGTTATGTGCCCTAAGGAGATGATCTAAAATTCAGACAAAGATTCATGGAGGTATATATTCTTTGAAAAGTATTTTTTAAAAATGGAATATTACAAAACTAAAGTTTTTGTTATAATTGCATGTTATATGAAATTTATGGTATATAATTACAAATAATGCAAATCATTGCAGCTAATAAAGTTGACAGAGTGAAAAAACTGGAATATTACATATTTAATTTTTAAAGTTGTAAAAATATTTAATAACATGAGAAATTACTTATGGTATCTTAGGCAACCCAAGATCACAGCTACTTTATAACCTCAACTATGTAAAAAATATATGTTCACATACCCTTTGACACTGCTAGAATTTCTTCCAGGTATCTGTATCTGGTCAACAGAAATACTTAAAAATGTTCCTTGCAGCACTGTCAATAATGGCAGAAAATTAGAAACCTAAACAGTTATCAATAGAGGAATGGCTGAATGAATTATACTTTATCCTTAAAACGGAATGCTATGAAGCTGTTTAAAGATCTACCCTGACCTAGGCCGGGCGCGGTGGCTCACGCCTGTAATCCTAGCACTCTGGGAGGCCGAGGCGGGTGGATAGCTCAAGGTCGGGAGTTCGAAACCAGCCTGACCAAGAGCGAGACCCCGTCTCTACTAAAAAAATAGAAATACATTAATTGGCCAACTAATAATATATAGAAAAAATTAGCCGGGCATGGTGGCGCATGCCTGTAGTCCCAGCTACTCGGGAGGCTGAGGCAGGAGGATTGCTTGAGCCCAGGAGCTTGAGGTTGCTGTGAGCTAGGCTGACGCCACGGCACTCACCCTAGCCTGGGCAACAAAGTAAGACTCTGTCTCCAAAAAAAAAAAAGATCTACCCTGACCTAAAAAGATCTCCAAATATATTAAATGAAAAAATATACATATTATGATCCCACTTACATTAAAATATAAGCATGCATGCACATTGCACATATGTATGTAAATACATAAAAGATCTGGGAAACAAACTTGTTAGTAAGAAAAGAAGAACTGGAGGGTAGGGGGAGTGAAGTGAGATTTTCACTTTTTACCCTATACACTTCTATACAGTTTTAATTCTTCAAACTCACTGTATTGGAACAAAAAAAAGTTATCCTTCAAAAGTGGAGAAATTTTAAAAAAAGTTAGAAAATTTAATAGTGGTTATTCTGAATGATAGGTTTATGGCTTTCTCCATTTCATTTTTTCCAATTTTTTGTGCAGTCTTAATTTTCTACAGAAAGAATAATTACTTTGACTTCAGCAAGAAAAAGTAACATAAAACAAATTAAAAATATGCTTGCTTTTCTGAGATTTGGTATAGCAAATTTTATAAAATTTTCTAATTTTGTATGTGGATAGTTTACCTGACATGGTCTGGAACATTGGGCCTCTTGGAAAGCAAGTACAAAGTGTAATAACTGCCATCAAACTACAACGAGGATTCAATTTAACAAACATTTACTAATTGCCTATTATGTGCCTGGCACACTCCATCTGCAGTGATAACAGTTTTCCTATAAACCATCCTAAGATCTCAGTGAGATTTACGGACTGTTTTTTCGCCTGCCTTACCCCTAGGAAGACCCATCCCATTTAATGTTCCTGCCGCACTCTATTCCTTAACAGCCCCTCTGTAGTGGCAGGGAGGATCTGCTTCCTTACTGCATCTCCTGGGAAGGCCACCAGGACTCTGATGCCTGAAGTAGAAACCAGAACTCTATTTGTGAGTTAAGAATTTGTGTATTTATGTGTGTTACACAAATACTTTTTTACAACTGTAACGACATAAGGTTGAATAGTTATCTCTGGGTGGTGAATTACGTGTATTTTTAAAATGTATAGTATACTATTATTTTTTAAATGTTCGAAATTGAACATGTAGATTGTTATAAACAGAAAAGTAAACGTTATCCAAATACTCAATTCAGTAAAATCATTTATTGGGCGTCTCTATCACGCACACAGCATTTACTTAGATGTGACCCTACAGATATAATTCACTTGGGGCCTGCCCCTACAGACAAACAATCGAGCAGTGGAGAGAGACTGAGAGCCTGAATGGATGGACTAGCACTCAGACCACTGGTCTCAATATCTGTTTTTCCTAACTCAGGGCCGTGGTTTTTAAACGTTTTTCAGCTTACGGTCACTCTCAGGGGTCCTCCGAGATCGCCCCGGACAGAGAGATATGCAAAAACACATACACAGTCACGAACGTCCACCATTTCCCCACCAGGCGCAGCAAAGGCGGCTTCCCGGCACTGAGATGGGGGAGGAGGGAGCGAGAGCGGGGGGAGGGGAAAGCAGAGAACGAAAAAGGCGGAGGCGGCCCCCGGACCCCGCTTTGGTCTTCATCATCACCACCCCCGGGTTCCCGGGTCCCCAGTTCCCACCCACACACCAACCTCTAACGATACCGGGTAATTTTCCTCCTTCTTCCCTCAAACGGCTATAGCGAGACGGTAGACGACGACCAGAACTACTTCTGCTCACGTAAGCGAGTGATCACGTGAGCACCTACGTCATGTGAGATCTAGGTCACGTGAGTAATTCTCGGTTTAAACTCCGGATCACTAAGGTGCTGCACTTCCTTCTGGTATGGAAATAAGGCGGGCCAATATCAAAAAAGGGAGAATGTGATTGGTTTGCGGTACATCTTACGTGACTGATCATTGGCCTGCCTCTGGGGATAACCGTCCCAGTTGCCTGAGAAACAATGACGTCATTATTTAATAGCTCATCGGCGATTGGTCCGCCCCTGAGGTTAAACTTAAAAGCCCAGGTTACCCGCGGAAATCCTTACTGTATGATCACAGTGACGATGCAGCTGAGGTGCACAGAGCGTCAGCTGGGCTCTGCGCTTGCGCTTTGCTTCCTGGCCTTGATTCCCTGGGGCATCCCTAGGGCCAGAGCACTGGACAATGGCTTGGCTATGACGCCTACCATGGGCTGGCTGCACTGGGAGCGCTTCATGTGCAACCTTGACTGCCAGGAAGAGCCGGATTCCTGCATCAGGTATCAGATATTGGGTGCCCCTCCCCTTTGCTTTTCCGTGTGTTTGAGGTTTCTGCGGGAACATTTGAGCCCAGGGGAGAGCTCCCCTACTGCTGCTGCTTCTTTATCCCCAGCAAACTCTCCCGGCTTGGTACTGGCCCTAAACTTTCTCCGTATGACCCTTCCTGGGGTGGGAGTCTGGCCAGCGGCCCTTGCTTCTCTCTCTTTCCCTGTCGGGTTCTATTCAGACCCTTGGTGAACTTCTGCTCTGCCTCTAGTGGGCACTACCCGCGAGCACAGCTGGGGTGGGTAGGAGGGGACTAAGACTTGTGCTATTTCTTCTCCTTTGGGGGTCACGGGTTCCTTAGCTGTCACTTGAGGAAGTTATGACCATGGAGTTTCTGAGATCTCCCTCACGCCCTCGCCCTTGAGTGTGGCGTCAGGCTGGAAGGTTGACATGGAAGAAGTTTCCACAATTACACTTTTGGGGGAGGGTTGAGGCTGCATTAGACGGGTATTGAATCTATCTGATCCTCACCATCCTTCACTTCTAAATTGGGATAACTTTTTTTTTTTACCTCAGGGAGCCAACTCAGAAAGATCTGTAAAATAGCTCTTATGTAAAACAGGTGAGCTGTCTATGAGCTAACCCATTTAGAAAGTACATAGCACAGTGCCTGTCCACTCAACTGAGCGTGTAGAACAATTGTTCTTAATCTGGAATCCACAAGAAAATGAGTATAAATCTGCAAATGTGAGTACGTGTATTTTTCTGGAGAGAGGATATTTACCTTTGTTCAGATTCTCAAAGGAGGCTCTGTGATTTTAAAAAGGTTAAGAATCACTGATATATATTGTTAAAAACATAATAAGGTCACCCATGGTCCAGAAGCCCCTCTAAAGGCAGCAGTCACAGTACATCTCTGTGTCCATAAGTTATTCCTATGCATTGTCTTTACAGATAAACTCAGGATGTTGGTCAGACATCACAGAAGAAATCATCAGCCCTCTAAGTTTCAGACTAAGTCTACTGTGACCTTGGGGTACAGTGGGTGGCAATTGTGCCTATCACGGATTTCTTTTGTCTTTTCCTTTTATTTTTTAAGTGGTGGTTGTCTTATTTTTGTATCTAATTATAAAACTAATGCATGGCCATTGCCAAAAACATAAATAGTAAAGAAGAGTATAATGAAAATAAAGATTCCCCCAATTCCATCACCCAGAAATAATCAGTTAAAATGTTAACATACAATTTTGCAATTGTTTTCTATGTAAATGAAAACAAAGATTTCTTTTTTTTTTCATTATTTTCCATAAAAAGTGGAATCATGTTTATGTCATACATGGTTAATGGCAAAGACTCTGGCACCCTGCTTGGGTTCAGATTCTACGTCATTCTAGCTGTATGACATTGGGCAAATTAATCACCTTTCTAAATGTAAGAGTGTTCAGCACAGAATAAGAGCTTCATAAATGCAAACTGTATGTATATACCATAACTTATTTAAGCAATCTCCATGTTGATAGCTATTCAGGCTCTTCAATTTTTGTCCATCACCTGTTTCTTATCTGATTCTTTTCTTAGAAAACTAATTACTGGGTCCAAAGGTATGCTGATTTTGATAAGCATCAAACTGACCTTCCCAGAGGTTTTACAAATGTGCATTCGCAGCAACAGTGTATTCCCAGGCCATACCCTGGCCAACATCGCATTTTTGTCATTCTTTTAAAATTTTGCCAATGTGGTAGGTGTTCTTTGCATTTCTTTGATTACTAACAAGGTTGAACATCTTTTCTTCTTTTGATCTATCATTGCTAATATGGTGGTTCTCAATATATGCTAGATTTGCTTATTTATGCAATCAAACACATCATTCTTTCCTTTATGATTTCTGGCTTTGGGGTCAAGCTGGGAAAGTCCTTTCCTACATGAAGATAATATAGTCACCTACATTTTCTACTAGTATTTTATTCATTCATTTATTTATTTTTAGACAGGGTCTCGCTCTGTTTCCTGGGCTAGAGTACAGTGGCGTCATCATAGCTCACCGCAACCTCAAACTCCTGGGCTCAAGCAGTCCTCCCGCCTTGGCCTCCCAAAATGCTAGGATTATAGGCATGAGCCACTGCACTCAGCTCTACTAGTATTTTTATGGATTTTTAAGATATTTAAATCTTTAGTCCATCTAAACTTTATTCTCTTATAAGGAATGCCACATTTAATGTATACTAAGTCCCACGGTATCAGATGGGTGGAAGGATCTCTTTCTTAACTTTCTCTTTAATTTCATTTATCTGTGTACTCTGATGCTGATAGTACTACACTAACTTCCTTTGTCTTTTATAGAATGTACATGTGTTTAATCTTTTAGGTGAGCTTTTTGAATCATTTTGCCAAGTTCCTTAAGAAGCCCTTTTGGGTAGGCCGGGCCCGGTGGCTCACGCCAGTAATCCTAGCACTCTGGGAGGCCGAGGTAGGTGGATCGTTCAAGCTCAGGAGTTCGAGACCAGCCTGAGCAAGAGCGAGACCCCGTCTCTACCAAAAATAGAAAAAATTAATTGGCTAACTAAAAATATACAGAAAAAATTAGCCGGGCATGGTGGCGCATGCCTGCAGTCCCAGCTACTCGGGAGGCTGAGGCAGAAGGATTGCTTGAGCCCAGGAGTTTGAGGTTGCTGTGAGCTAGGCTGACGCCATGGCACTCTAGCCCGGGCAACAAAGTGAGACTCTGTCTCAAAAAAAAAAAAAACAAAAAGCCCTTTTGGGATATGTTAAGGGTTTTATTAAATGTATAAAGGATTGTAGGGAGAATTAGCTTATTTTTAATCTTGAGTATTCTTATCCAAGAGCAAAATAATGTTTCTCCATTTATTCAAATCATTTAGGAGCATCATAGTTTTAACATACAGGCCCTGCACATATCTTAAATTTTTCTCTAGGTATTTTGGGTTTTTCGGTTGCTCTTGTGAATGAGATCTTTTTCTCCAAATAGGTTATTGTTGTTATCTAAGGAAGCTGTTGATTATGTTAACTTTGTACATTCTTACTCTACTGAACTTTCTTCTTAATTCTAATATTTTCAATTTCATCTGTATTTCTCATTCCTATTTTAACTGTTTGGGGTTTTTAGGGCAGAAGTATTAAGGGAGTATGGGAGAGAAAAGAAAATTTGGAAGAACAATTCATTTTACCTTGTATTGGTTGTGATTACTACCATGCTATTACTGGGTTGAAAAAAAAATTGTGAAATGTCAAGGTGCCTAACAAATAGTAGATACCTAAGTGTTCATTTAATGAATTGTAGTGATTATTAGAATTTCTCTTTCAGTGAGCAGCTCTTCAGGCAGATGGCAGACCTCATGGTCTCAGATGGCTGGAAGGATGCAGGTTATGAGTACCTCTGCATCGACGACTGTTGGATGGCTCCCCAAAGAGATTCAGAAGGCAAACTTCAGGCAGATCCTCAGCGCTTTCCTGGTGGGATCCCCCGCCTAGCTAATTATGTGAGTTTATAGATAATTTTCTTTTTCATTCAGAGGACTACAAGCACTGCTATACAGAATATTGTTCAGAAACAGCCCTCATGGCATCTAGAAAGTAGAATAGCTGCTGTTATCTAAACATTGAATTGTAAAGCTTATCAGGTAGAATTTGCATTCCATCAGCAGACCATCTGCAGGTATGTGTTTTGCAATAGTTCCTGAGGCCCATCTTGGAGAAGTTCTCCTTTTGCTAAAACTGGAGAATTCTCTAGGAGGAAAAAGGAACTTGGTTCTAGACATATGTGTACATGTATTTCTATGTAAGCTTTGGACAGCTATTGCAATTATACTATAAATTAGAACTTTAGAATATAGAGGGAATATATTTTGGAGATCATTAAAGAGACATAGAGCCCAACACTAGTTAAAGGCAATGAAGACAGATTTTATTCAGTAGTATTGCACTAGGGAAAAGAGCCAAGCTCAAATCTGAATACAACAAAGACAAGTGGGGATTTATAGCCAATGAGCAGATTGAGGAGGATCAATGGATGGCAAATTATGAAAAGAAGACATCAAGGTAGGGAGATTCTTGCTAAAGGCAGGCCGTGGCCTTAGACACCAAGGGTGGGGTGTGAGGGAACTTGATCAGATACCAAGGATGGGAGGGATTGATTTAGCAGGATTCTTGCTAAGAGGGCTTGCTAGGACAGACATGGAAAGCCAAAGTCAAGGCCTAGTGGAGAAGAAGGCTCAGAGAAGTCTAAAGTTTGGTCAAGGAGAGTCTTTTTTTATTTAATTTTTTTTCTATATATATTTTTAGTTGGCCAATTAATTTCTTTCTATTTTTAGTAGAGACAGGGTCTCACTCTTGCTCAGGCTGTTCTTGAACTCCTGACCTTGAGCGATCCGCCTGCCTCGGCCTTCCAGAGTGCTAGGATTACAGGCGTGAGCCACCACGCCCGGCCCAAGGAGAGTCTTTGTCAAGATAAATCTATCATTGCCCTGGAAAGGTGACTTTTAGGATCCCCTCAGGAAAGTTAGTGTGGCTGATAGCTTTCTCCTCAGTTCTGTGTTGTAGCTTACATGTGTAGTTTGAACTAGCTCAGCAGAATTGGGGGATCTGTCCATTGTCTCCCACAAACTCATCTGGATAATTTTGGGGGTTTGTGGGGGGAAAAAAGCCCCCAATACCTGGTGAAGTGCACTTGTCTCTCTGCCCCTGACCTGAAATGGTTTTCTCTGCTACCTCATGATTGCCCTTCTATTGTGATAACTCTTTTTTTTCTCTCATTTCAGGTGCATAGCAAAGGACTGAAGCTAGGGATTTATGCAGATGTTGGAAATAAAACCTGCGCAGGCTTTCCTGGGAGTTTTGGATACTATGACATTGATGCCCAGACATTTGCTGACTGGGGAGTAGATCTGCTAAAATTTGATGGTTGTTACTGTGACAGTATACAACATTTGGCAGATGGTATGTTTCATTCAAGAGATTTAGCCACAAGCAAAGGGAAGAACTTTGAGGCCTTAGGTTGAGCATCCAAAGAACTAATCTTCAGATTTTAAATACCCAGTCACAATACTGGGAATAATTCTCAATGTGCCAGAGCTCCCACCTCTTCTCTTTCAGGTCATTCATTTATGTAAAATCTGCATGCCTAACTATGGCTAATATTATGCACTTTTAATTCAGGGGGGCTCTAAGAATTAATTACACTTAGTAATTATAACTCTATAACATCATTTTGGTAAAAGGCAAAAGATTTGTTCACTCTGAAGAGAAACCAGAGTGTCATAACATCATTTTGGAATGAATCTAGAGAGTCCAAGAATCTCTCCCTCTCCATCTCCCAGAGAAAGAAGCAACTCCCCTCCCCTTTCCTCTCCCAAAGAAAAGCATTTTCATTCCTGCCTTTCCTTGATATACACACCTTCTCTGCACTACCTCCCCAGAACAATCCCAGCAGTCTGGGAGATACTTTACGCAATTTAAGCACAGAGCAACCACCTCTCCCTGCTGCTAGTTTAGAATATAAACATGGACCTTCCAGGCAGCTTCTTTTTAAGATATATAGCCCCAGCTGAAAATTCCCTTCTTTCCCTTATTTTTTACCCATTGTTTTCTCATACAGGTTATAAGTATATGTCCTTGGCCTTGAACAAGACTGGCAGAAGCATTGTGTATTCCTGTGAGTGGCCCCTTTATATGTTGCCCCTTAAAAAGGTGAGAACCTTGCTGATAGAATTTCAGAACTTGAGAACAAAGGACACAAAGGTCTCCTTCAAAGTCCAACTTTACTTAAGAATAATTATCCTACTCTCTATCCCGGATCCAACTACTACTCACCGTCCACACTGTGGGAATTACAGTCTAAGCTACCATCACCTGGGAAGTCATCTTTGATTCTTCCCTTTATCTCATTATTTACATCTTATCCATCAACAATCCTTCCAATACTGTCTCCAAAATATATCCTGAGTCAGCCCACTTCTTTTTCCACTGCATCTACTCTGGCTTCCAAGCTACTGTCATCTCTCACCCAGACTGTTCTGACAGCCTGATCGCTGAGCTTCTACTCTCTCCCCACCCCCATCCATTTGCCAAGCAGCACCAGAGTTATCTTGTTAAAATTTAAATGGCATCATATCACTTGCCTGCCTCTCCAAACTCCAAAGGCTTTGCCTTGCTACACTGGTTTTCTTTCTGTCCCTGAACACAAGCCAATTGCTGCCCCAGAGCCTTTACACTTGCTTTTAGTTTTCTGCCTGTAACAATTCTTTCCCCAAGATTTTCAAAGGGCCAGCTCCTTAACACTGAAGTCTCAGACCAAATGCCACATACTCAACAGGTCTTCTTTAACTACTTTTAAATAGTTGTTCATTCTTTATCACATTAACCTGTTTAATTTCCTTCTAACAGCTTAGCACTAGATAGAAGTATTTGTTGACTTGTTTATTGCCAGTCTTTCCACTAGAGTGTAAGCTCCATGAGGGCAGGGACCTTGTCTGACTTTATGACTGTATCGTGTTGAAGTTATTTATGGAATGAATCCCTATTATTTCCTCCTAATCTCTGCAGAATAGTCTCACCTCAACATCTTAAACCTCAGATATCCCACCTGCCTATCTACAAACTTTTATTCATTCTCATTAACAGATTACATGCCTAGGATTCAGGTTTTCTTATATGCTTGATGGAGTCCTATGTGATTTTGCAGCTTTTAATTTTACTCATGAAGATCATTTTATTTATTTCTGATTATAAAATAGATGTTAATTTTAGAAAAGTTTGAAAGTACAGTGACATGTAAAGAACATAAAAATTCTCCATAATCCCAATACTGAGTTACTATTTGGTAAATTTCCAGCATAAATAGTATTAAGGTCACTTTAAGTAGAGACTTTAAGTTATATGGCCTATTTCTGAAGCAAACTTCTAACAAAATTCCATTGTAAGGATTTAGACCTGGAGACCTTCAATCTGTAAACTAAAGACTACAAGTGCCTCCTTTAAACTTGACTGTTTTCATCTCACGAGGATGTTAGTAGAAAGTAAACAGAACAGTCCTATCCCTGTTTTCACAGCCCAATTATGAAGAAATCCGACAATACTGTAATCACTGGAGAAGTTTTGCTGACATTTCTGATTCCTGGCAAAGTGTGAAGAGTATTTTGGACTGGACATCTTCTCAACAAGAGAGAATTGTTCATGTTGCTGGACCAGGGGGTTGGAATGACCCAGATATGGTAAAAACCTGAGCCCTCCTTGTTCAAAACCCTGAAGTAGGCCTGTTTCCTATTTCACAGTCAAGGTAAGTAGAGGTAAAGTTCCTGGGAGGAGGCTTTATGTGAGAATACTTAGAGCACAGTGCTATGCAAAGTGGCTTCTATGAGTCACCTACGTAACTTAAGTATGTTTCATCTTATCTTTACTTTATTATTTGTCCTAGTTAGTAATTGGCAACTTTGGCCTCAGCTGGGATCAGCAAGTAACTCAGATGGCCCTCTGGGCTATCATGGCAGCTCCTTTACTCATGTCTAATGACCTCAGAACCATCAGCCCTCAAGCCAAAGCTCTGCTTCAGCATAAGGATGTAATTGCCATCAACCAGGACCCCTTGGGCAAGCAGGGGTACCAGCTTAGAAAGGTAAATAATGCTCTATGGGAGAAAACAGGAACCGGCCAAGAACATGTTCTCCTGCCCTCTCTAGTTTACAATTCAGCCAAATACTTATTTCAGGTATGCATTTTAGGATGGCTTTATAACCAATACCAAGTTTTTCTTGGGCCTAAATCTGTTACATATGAAGTCATGAACTGATCTTTTGTAAATATTTTTTCCCTTGATCTTGCTACTACAATCAGTAATCAGACTTTTTGCTAGAACCATTACTTTATTTCTAAAATATGCTACGGGTAATTTTAATTTTTCCTACAAGTGCTGCATAGTCCTGACAGTAAAACTGAATGCCAAACTAACAAGGCAGTTCATTGCCAGTTATTAAGCAATCACATCTATTTTCTCGGCTTTTCAGGCTAGCAACTTTGAAGTGTGGGAACGACCTCTCGCAGGCTTAGCCTGGGCCATAGCTGTAATAAACCGGCAGGAGATTGGTGGACCTCTCTCTTATACCATCTCAATTGTTTCCCTGGGTCGAGGAGTAGCCTGTAATCCTGCCTGCCACATCACACAGCTCCTTCCTGTGAAAAGGGAGCTTGGGTTCCATGAATGGACTTCAGAGTTAAAAATTCGAATAAATCCCACAGGCACTGTTTTGCTTCGGGTAGAAAAGAGAAGCCACACATCAAAACCCTTACTTTAAAATGTGTATTTCGTTGCCAGGTACTACCCCATTTCTGTTCACCTTTTCTTCCATTCCCACTTAAAAAGCTCTATTTCCTTGAATAAAATTTTCCAGAGGTAACTAAAAAATAATAGCTACAATTTATTGGATACTTATGTGCCAGGCACTGTTCTAGATGTTTAAGGTGTGTAGATTAATTTTAATCCTCACAAAATTGCTGGGACAGGACAGGTGTTTATCCACTGTAAACTGCGGACCCAGGATTTAAACCCGAGCTCTTGACTACACTGCTGCCTACTGAGATATTTAGAAGGTGCTGCTTACAATCTTAGTGCAAAAAGAAAATGAAAAGAAACCTGCCTCCTCAATTGAAGGACAAAAAATGGCCTGAAAAATCCCCAGGTTGTAATCTAGATCCAACAAAAGCAGTTTACTTGTCACCAAGAATAACTAGATACACTATGATCAAAGACAGAAGACAAGTATGTGTACCAGTGTTCAGAATAGTGATCTTTCAAACGGGGGTATGTGGGTGCGGATAATTTTGAACGTAATTTCCAGACAGTTTAATTACTCTACTTTTCCCTACAATTGGTTTGCCCGAGAACCTGTCTCCCTTTTACAATCACCTTTCTCTCATGTGAGTAGAAATGAGGCATGCATCTCACCCATCCTGAATGCACAACAGTACCAAAAGGCCCACTCAAAACACAAAGTACATGTTGGAATAACTCTTTTGCCTGTCTGGCGATTACCCATTATTTTTACTAAAATTGGAGGAATATTGTCAGTTGATAAAAGTTGGAGTAAAATCAATAAACCCAAATATACTCATGCACAGATGCATAAGCTAATTTGGAAAACTGCTCCACTTTGTTGAGGTGCACTTCCAGTGATCAAAATGTGTGTCATTGTTTCACCATAGTTTTGCTGCAGAATTGCAAAGAGCTGAACACTGAAGTAAAAGAGAAAAAGGATATATAACTTGCATTTTTAAAAATGGATAGAATGTTAGGATTCTACTGGGGAATTTAGGACACCAGAAATTATATTCCTTGCAGTTATTTCAATGTGATAAAAATGTTTAAGATGTGAAGGGGGTATGTCAAAATGTTTAAGGGGGTAAAGAATTAAGTTCAGAGACAATATATATTATACATGTCATACCATGCCTAGAGAACAGGGCCAAAGTTCCCCTACTTAAGTAACTGGAGTACTAAAATGCATGTGAGATACTTAATAACTCTTAGTAGTAAAACCTTATATTCACTATTGATCTGTTACTGACATCTATTAGCATTTAAGCCTCTACTTAGCCCCAAGGGATTAAAGCACCAAATCAGCTAATTGCAACACCTGATGTGAACTCAACCAGCCAGATCCAATCCAAAACAAGTAGTACCCAGAACAATCACGAACCATAAATTTCCCCGCAAGGGTAATTTTATTGATGGCTCTAGTTTATTCCCTCCCAAAAGACCAACGGCAACCAAATGAAATAATTAACATAACCTCAAGATTTTATTGTCTTCATAATAAAACAAAAGACGCTTAGAACTGGATCACTTGGCCCTGTAATAAAACAGAAAAAAATATTGAGTTTTTTACTTTGCAAAGAACTACTCCACCAAGAACATCATCTATTCCTAAAAAAAAAATCACCATGCTGTATCAAGTCTCGTAAATCTTTCTTACTTACAGCAAAATCAACACCAAAAAGCCTTATGCCTTCAGCTATCGATCTAGTTATTGAGATAATTGCCCAAGTTCTATGTCACAATGAGAATAGAAATGTTCACCTCTCCAAATAATAAAGCTATATAAAAGAGTACACCTTGGCCGGGCGCGGTGGCTCACGCCTGTAATCCTAGCACTCTGGGAGGC
>VBSM01000568.1:21919143-21933491 GCA_008086735.1 Cheirogaleus medius | reverse complement strand
CTCAGAAGCAGCGCTTCCAGCAGCTGGTGCACCAGATGACCGAACTTTGTTGGGTGAGGATCCTGGGGCTGGGACCTGGACACTGTGCTTACTTTCCCTCTGTCTTTACCCCGCGGGACTCGCGACAACGTTGGGGATGTGGTGTGGGAGGGTGGACCCGGCAGCACCCCTTGGTTTTCTCAGGTTCCTCAGGCTGAGCCGGAGGGGACAAGGGTGACTCCACTTCTCAGGGGACTGTCACTCGGGACCTCGACTTTGTTGGTGCATAGGACTGGGGATCAGAGAAGACTTACGCCTGTCTGATCTCCCAGCGCTGGGATTTTATTTTGGGGAGCCCCAGTCCCAGAGAGTCAGTGAATCAGTGTATCTGCTATTCCTGGACTCCTCTTCGGGATTTACCTTGATTCCCCAGTTCTAATTCTCCCGGTGAGGAATGAATGGCTCTAGCCCATCAACTATAAAAGTGGCGTAATCTCTTCCAACATACACACTTATTTATTGGTCTTCTCGTTGGATTGTTGTGTAACACCAAGCCGTTTCAGGTCTGAAGGTTGAGGAATTGAGTCTGCCCTGTGAGGGGACTTTGGCAAAAGGGTGGAAGGCATTTGCAACTTGAGATCAAAGTGTTCTGGTTGCCAAGGACAGCATACTGCCCTCCCTTGACGTACAAAATTAACAGAATTCAGAGGTCCAGAATAATTTTCCTTGGAATTGGAAGGTCTGAGGCTTGTGTACACCACAGAGGATAATGAACCCAATTTTCAAACTTGAACTCTATACAGTCATCGGTTTCCATAGTCCTTTTCCCATAAATTTGTGGTATTGCTGGACTATGACACTTACCAAATGCTTATTTGACTCTGGTCTGCGTTGGACCAGAATGCTTTGATTCTTTTTTAAAAATGTGTGATTGGTTACTTTTGGGCCAAGCGTGGGACTCCATTTAACAATCTGTAAGCTATAGGCCCTTTAGGAAAATTCATACAGTTTTCCATTTGTCTTGAGAGCATTCAAGAACCTCTAGCCTAAGTAGACAGGTTACAGAATCTCAGGATGTAGATTTTTTTTTTTCTTCTTTGATAGGTTTTAGGGTGTTTTGCCGTAACGATTTATCCTTTAACCCTTTTGTTCTGCAGTTAATCAAAAGATATTTAATGCATGCAGCATTGTCAAGTTACAGCCAAATTGAGCAAAACATTACTTCATTTATATTTTGCCATTTTTCTTGCTCTGTAATAGCTCTACCATTTTCTGACCCTATGACCTTGGGCAAAGTATCTCTGTGCCACAGTTTCCCTCTTTGTAAAATGAGAATTTATAATAGTATCTACTCCATAGGGTTGTGAGAATTTAATGTAAGGCTGGAGAAAATTGCTCCACACTTTGTAACTATTCTTAACATATCAGATACTATTTTTAGGTGAAGTTTTTCCTCTAAGCAATACAAAGTAACCCCTGTCCCTCTTTTTTTAATTTCTAAGTTTCCTTTTTAAAAAACATTTCAGGATATTACGGGAGTACAAATATTTTGGTTACACGGATTGCTTTTTGTACCTGCTTGAGTTGAAGTTATAAGTGTGCCCATCACCCAGATAGTGTGATTGTACCTGTTAGGTATGTCCAAGTTCCTTTTGTGATTCTGTATCTTGTCCTGAGCAGGAGAAGTGCATGGACAAGCCTGGGCCAAAGTTGGACAGTCGGGCTGAGGCCTGTTTTGTGAACTGCGTTGAGCGCTTCATTGATACAAGCCAATTCATCTTGAATCGACTGGAACAGACCCAGAAATCCAAGCCAGTCTTCTCAGAAAGCCTTTCTGACTGATCTCAGCATTACCTTTTTGGAAAAAGAAGGTAGTTCAAGAAATGAAGAGCTGTTGATGGGATGATTAAGAAATGGCTATGGGAGAAGTGGCTCCCATCTTTTGTCACTCTTGGGACATCATGTCATCTGAGAAAGAACAAAGACCAATTTGTGTGTGGGAGGGGCTTGAGGGTTATATGTGTATTTGGTTGTGTTTTTTAATGCTAATCTTGTGAAAATAATTGACAGATGAATGGAAAACTCTACTAGATGTGTATTACTGTGTGTGGGACTATGCTTTTCTCAAAGGCCCATTAACTGCTTCCTGTAATTTTGATAGTGGAACTGCTTTCTATAATTTGATTGTGGGACCACATAGGTAAAATCTCTCATTTGTGTGGATTCATTTCGAATTTCTGGGGAGATCATTGTGTCTTTCAGAAAGAATAACAGTGGGGGAAGGATAATTTGGTATTTAACTGTGGGGCTCCTTATCTAGTGTTTGACTATCAATGTTTGGGGGAAAAGATCTATGGAGTGTTCATACCGTGCACTTCAGCTTTGTAGATTATTTGCCTCCCCTGTACTGTGATTTGCTGAAATACCTATATTAAATTATGGTCTCAAGGTATTATGGGCAGTCTGAGGGTCTAGAGGCCTTTAGTTATAAAGGAATCTAGCCAGTGAACATAATTCTCATTACTAGACTGCCACAAGGAAGAAGTTAACTTACCTTGTATATCAGGGTACAAAAACTTTAAAGATGTGCCTAAATAAGTTATAAAGATTTAGGCTAGTCAAAAACTAATAGATTCAGGTAGAGGTGCATGCCTAATGTTAAATCAGTGTAGATTCCATTACTGCATTCTGTTGATCACTGAAATAAAAACTACGAGATTCAATTCTGTGATTGAGAAGGCTTTCTATTTTGGTTTTCTGGAACCCGGAGAGGTTTAGTATGGGCTGATTCCAAAGCTGAAATGTAGTCAGCCTGGGTACCTGCTCTGTGCGAGGTACAGCACAGTATTCCAGGGCTCCCTATCTTTTTTGTGAGAAAAGAAAACCTCGAGATGAGATGGGAAGGGAAGGAATTCTGTGCTGTCAAGTCCCTGAGTATAGCAAAAAAAATTGTATTGACTGGCTTCCCCTCTTATTTCAAATCCTACTAGACTGGAGCATAGACCTAAAGTGGACCTACTTGTTGGGAGCCTCTAGTGCAAATCTATGAAAGTTAGGGAAATACAGATTTCTAGAAGTCTCAAGTTCCTGTTTAGCTTTCCCCCGATATAGGCACTACAAGGAAATTTTTAAGAACAATGAAAACACAGTTCAGCAAACATTTAAGTGCTTACTCTGTGCTGCTGATTTTAGTGACAGGATTCCAGCAATGCACAGAAATAAAGTTCCTGCTCTTGAAGAGCTTATGTTGTAGTGTGGGAAAACAGGCAATAAATATATAAATGTGTCAATTTAATAAGTGCCATGGAGAAAAAGCAGGGTAAGGGTGTTAGGGAATTTTTGCCGGGCATTGTTATTTTATATAAGATGGTTAGAGAAGGCCTCCCTGGGAAGGTGGCATTTTAGCAGAGACCTGAAAGAACTAAGTGACCAAGCCTTGTGGGTATCTGGGAGAAGAACATGTCAGGCAGAGGTAACAGCGAGTTCAAAGGCCCCAAGGTAGGAACTGCATGCCCTGATGCCACGGAGAACAGTCAAGAGGTCAATATGGCTGGAGTAGGGTAACAAGAATGGTGAGAAATAAAGTTGGGGAAAAATGCATGATATGGATCAGGGCTGGGGGTGTGTGTTTGTGCACTGATCACATAGGGCCTTGTAGGCCACTATAAAGACTTTTGGCTTTTACTAAGCAAGATGGGAAGCCATTTTGAGGCTTCAGCAGACAAATGATATAACTTAAGTAAGTTTTAGGAGAGTCAGACTGCTGTTCAGAGAACATGCACATGATGAAGAGGAAGTAGTAGTAGCAGTACCAATAGTAGCAAGAATAATGGCATTTTGAAGTCCAACAGAAATCATGCATTTAGGATAGGTATCTTGCATCTATATGCCCCTGTTGACTTTCACCCTACGATTCATGTGAAACCTCAAGTCATAGAGAAAGGTTCCTTGGTCTTTTCCTTATTCTTCATTCTTATTATTATAATATTTATTATGTTATTTATTTTATTACTATCTCCATGATTCTTTCTTATTCATTTAGTATTAAAGTATTCTCATATGTGCACACAAACGTAAATGTCTTTGCTTTATGATATTACTGCTTTGCTTACATAGCCAGTATATAAAATAAGAAAGAAAGTCTGTTGGTTTCATATAATATGCTTGAGCACCGAGTATGTGTTCAACACTATTAGGCACAAGACAGTGGAAAAGCAAAAGTATAACATTTGCTCTGTCCTCAAGGAGGTTAATAAGTACCAGAGCAAGAACTTGGGCTGTTATTTGTTTTGTCAGTCTCAGAAATGCATTTTCAGAACCTTGATAGAAAGGTGGCCCTGTCTGCCCTGATGACATTCAAAGCCCTCATTGCAAATACTCAAGGTAGAAAATTCAAGCTTCAACTGTAAAACAAGGTTTGGATTAGCAGACCCTTTTCCTGAAATGAAATCTTGCTTAGAAGCCTAATATATAAAACAGAAAAGCCAGGCTGCTCTGGTCGTGAGTGTGTCTGGTAGCCTGTCTCACCCCGCTGTGCCCCCAGTGATGCCTAAGGCACTATATTCAAGCCTCTAGCGTTTTACTGAACATATTGTGAAAATTGGAACCAGTCTGTCCCTAAGGTTCCTACCCATGAGTCCATGAAATAACGTTAAGGATAACAGATACAAGGAAATCAAGCAAGAATTTATTTACTTAAGATAACAAATCTCTGTAAGGAGTTTGAATTTTAAAATGTATCAAGTTGATAAACCCCACGTAGAATATCATTTACATGAAATAATGAAAAGCAATTGATTTGTCTTTTTTTTTTCCTTTTTTTTCTTGAGACAGGGTCTGGCTATGTGACCCAGGCTGGAGTGCAGTGGCAACAAAAATAAGGCTGAAGGAGAATATGAAGAGTTTTAAGAGAAGTGCTATTGGGTAGACTTTGGAATAAAACCTCCCTAGGCTAAGATTTTTATTAAGATATCGCTAGGGGGTAAAAATTGGGTTTTAAAGGACCATTGGCCAGGCACAGTGGCTCATCTCTGTAATCCCAACACTTTGGGAGGCGGAGGCAGGAAGATTGTTTGAGGCCAGGAGTTCGAGACCAGCCGGGGCAATATTTTGAGACCCTGTCTCTACAAAAATTTTTTAAATTAGCCAGGTGTCACCACGCATGTGACATGTGCCCATAGTCCCACCTTTTCGGGAGGCTGAGGCAGGAGGATCACTTGAGCCCAGGAGTTTAAGGTTGCAGTGAGCTATGATGATGCCACTGTACTCTAGCCTGGGCGACAGAGCAAGACTGTATCTAAAAAAAAAAAAAAAAAAAAGAATACACACCAGGAGGTTGGTTACTCTGGCCATAGCAAGGTCCTACCATGAAGACAAGGTGGAAATGACCACTACACACACAGCCAAAAAGATGAATCCTGTGATAAAAGAATTGAATTACTTTTAAAAATACTTATATAAGAAATGCTAAAGCAATTCGACAATTAAACCATTACAGGCCGGGCGTGGTGGCTCACGCCTATAATCCTAGCACTCTGGAAGGCCGAAGCGGGAGGATGGGAGGATCCTTTGAGCTTAGGAGTTCGAAACCAGCCTGAGCAAGAGCAAGACTCCGTCTCTACTAAAAATAGAAAGAAATTAGCTGGACAACTAAAAATATATAGAAAAAATTAGCCAGGCATGGTGGCACATGCCTGTAGTCCCAGCTACTCGGGAGGCTGAGGCAGGAGGATTGCTTGAGCCCAGGAGTTTGAAGTTGCTGTGAGCTAGGCTGACGCCACGGCACTCTAGCCCAGGCAACAGAGTGAGACTCTGTCTCAAAAAAAGAAAAAAATAAGATTACATTCTTTAACACCTTAACAAATGAGCAGCATTTGAATAAATACCCATTTACTGTATGAACTAATAAAAATTGCTGTATGTCTAAAGTTGTACCTTGCAAAAATCACTCTCAAAAAGGCAAAACTTATGCAATATAATTATGGCAGTTTCTGCTACACAGAAATACATAGAAGGGGAATTAGGATATGGCAAATCAGGATTCAGATGTACTGATAAGATGTACTGATCAGGAACTCCAGATGAACAAAAGGGCCAACAGAAATTTGGCAGGTATCTGCAATATAATGACAATAATAGCTATACTTTATTGAGGGTATGCACACTGTGTGGTACATAAAACCGCACGTTGTACTACATATTTTACATGGGTCATCTTTTTAAAATTACAGCAACTCTGTGAGAGAAACTTACTAGCATACCATTTTACAGATGGAGAAGCTGAGGCTCAGAGAAATTAACTTATTAAAGGTTATACAGCTAATAAGTTGTAGGGATGGAATTTGAACCCAGGCGGTTTTGACTCCAGAGCTCATGGTCTGAACCTTACTAAACTGCTTCCTGATGTAATTAAAGAGAGGAAATAATGTTTCTCTAAAAGGTTGAGCCAAAATGACTGAAACATATTCTAGAGATAGCGTGGTATAGTGGACAGGACACAAGTTTTATTTATTAATTAATTAATTTATTTTTGAGACAGAGTCTCACTCTGTTGCCTGGGCTAGAGTGCCATGGCGTCAGCCCAGCTCACAGCAACCTCAAACTCCTGGGTTCAAGCGATCCTTCTGCCTCAGCCTCCCGAGTAGCTGGGACTACAGGCATGCGCCACCATGCCAGGCTAATTCTTTCTATATATTTTTAGTTGGCCGATTAATTTCTTTCTATTTATAGTAGAGACGGGGTCTCGCTCTTGCTCAGGCTGGCCTCAAACTTCTGAGCTCAAGCGATCCTCCCGCCTCGACCTCCCACAGTGCTAGGATTTACAGGTGTGAGCCACCGTAAGGGCACAAGTTCTAGAGTGAGGCAGAACTGGGTTCAAATCCTGACTCTGCTGACATGACACCTATGTGACCTCAGGGAAGTCACTGAACCTCTTTGATCCTCAGTTCCTTTATCTATAAAACTGAGATGGTAATACCTACCTTACAGAGTTGTAAAATGAGATAACAAGTAAAACACTTGGCATATTGCAGATGTTTTAATGTTAACTATTTTATTATTATTATTATCATCATCATTATTATTATTCAGAACTGAGCATCCTTGATAATCCTGACAGAGTGATTGAGAAAACAAGAAAAAACCAAGAAGTTACTTCCCCAAGCTGATTAATTAAGGAAATGGCACAGGCAAGGAAAAATAAAATATTAAGAATTTTGAATTTTATCCTGCAGTCAATGGAGAGTTGTTGGAGGATTTTAAACAGCCGAGTAATATAATGATATTTGCACTTCTTTAAATGACAAAAGTATTTCATGCATGTTTTAAAACTTTCAAACAATATAAAATTGCTTAAAACAAATGAAAGTCCTACCTTTACCCTCATGTCTGCAATTATATCACTTTGGCAGCTACATGGAGGTTGGAGTAAGGGGGAGAGAACAGTAATAAGGATGTGTCACTAGTTCAGTGAAGAGACTGGATGGTTGAATTAAGATAGTGGAAATGGGGATGGAGGGGGGGACATATATGGGGGAGCTGTGGGAGAAATCTGGAGTAAGGTGGAAAGGGGGAGAAACATGATGATAAAGGAAAGGAGGGAGAGTAGAGAATAATGTGCAATAAAAGGATGCCTTGGGGTTCAAAGGGCAGCAAAAGTACTAGAAAGAGAGGAAGGTCACAGAACTGATCACGTTGAAGGGGCCACAGAGAGGAAATTACACAGATGGGTATCCCCAGAGCTCCAGTGTCTGGGTAACCCTTGGAATCATTTATTGCCCCCCTCCAATTTAAGGAAGATAAGCATACCCCTAAAGTCAGGAATACTTAAAAGATTACTTGCAAATGCAATGTTCTATAAATTTTTCCTAGGAAGATTTAGACACGAGCCAAGAGAATAAAAAGGTAAATATCATTTGCGTTTTAATACTGTACTTTGATAAGGAAAGGGGGAAGGAGTACAAAGACAAGAAAAAGAAGGAAACAGTGAGGAGTCAGAGACTCGGTGGTATTTCTTAAACTGAACTTTAGCCCTATAGTTATTTCCCCAAGGCTTAAACCATTTGCTACATAACATGATGGACCTAATGTACTAAACCAGTGTTGTTCAAATTCAAAATGCAATGGGGGCTGGACACGGTGGCTCACGCCTGTAATCCTAGCACTCTGGGAGGCCGAGGCGGGAGGATCGCTCAAGGTCAGGAGTTCGAAACCAGCCTGAGCAAGAGCGAGACCCCGTCTCTACTAAAAATAGAAAGAAATTAGCTGGACAATTAGAAATATATATAGAAAAAAGAATTAGCCGGGCATGGTGGCTCGTGCCTGGAGTCTCAGCTACTCGGGAGGCTGAGGCAGGAGGATTGCTTGAGCCCAGGAGTTTGAGGTTGCTGTGAGCTAGGCTGATGCCACGGCACTCTAGCCCGGGTGACAGAGTGAGACTGTCTTCAAAAAAAATTAAATAAATAAATAAATAAATAAATAAATGTAATGTGGTCATGATATTCCTAGATGTACCTTGTCACTACAGAGTAAGCATGAACACTACCTAGTTTTTTTTCTGAACAGCTATTCTTCCTTATCCTTGTGTGGCAAGATACACCACCATGTCTTAAGAGCTAATCCCCATTTTTCTAGCACTTTTTCCTTCCCCCAGGTAGGTCCCAGGGATGCTTTTATTTTCTTCCTTAAAGCTGCCAACATTTGGGGATTCTTTTCCCATCATATTAACTATTATCCCCGATTGACCCCCACTCAAGACAAGCCCAGTGGCCCTTAGCATTTTAAAGGTTTTGCTTTGAATCACTATGGGGAAACAGACTTGGGACAGCACAAATAATAAATATGGGGAAATTGCAAAGGTCATGGAATTTTAAAGATTTATAACAGTCGACTCTGATTCATAGGTCATTCCTTACTGACATGGTGATTACCAAGATCCCCCTTAGTCTTCATTCTTCCACTATCAGTGGGGTTTCAGAAAGCTTTCCCACTTGACACAAAAGTCAGAAGCCATAAAGTAAAAGTTAATTTTGTGGCCGGGTGTGGTGGCTCACACCTGTTATCCTAGCACTCTGGGAGGCCGAGGCGGGCGGATCGCTCAAGGTCAGGAGTTCGAGACCCCGTCTCTACTATAAATACAAAGCAATTAATTGGCCAACTAAAAATATATAGAAAAAATTAGCCGGGCATGGTGGCGCATGCCTGTAGTCCCAGCTACTCGGGAGGCTGAGGCAGGAGGATCGCTCGAGCCCAGGAGTTTGAGGTTGCTGTGAGCGAGGCTGACGCCACGGCACTCAGTCTAGCCTGGGCAACAGAGTGAGACTCTGTCTGGAAAAAAAAAAAAACAAAACAAAAGTTAATTTTGTTAATTTTGTCTACATAAAACATCCTGAACAAACCCTTCCATAAGCAAAGTTAAAAGAAAAACAGCAAACAAGGAGCAAATATTCAAAACTTTTTCACAAAGGACTAAATATCCTTATTATATAAAGGGCTCCTACAAATCAATAATAAAAAATCAACAATGTAACAGAAATATGGGCAAAGGATATTAGAGTTCTCCAGGAAAACAGAACCAATAGGACACACGTAGGTATATAAAAGGGGATTGACCATAGGAATTGGCTCACATGATTATGAAGGCCGAGAAGTCCTACGATCTGACATCTGCAAGCTGGAGAAAGAGGGGAGCTGCTAGTGTAAGTCCCAGAGTCCGAAGGCCAGAGAACCCGGAGCTCTGATATCCAAAGGCAGGAAAAGATATATGTCCTAGCTGCAGAAGAGAGAGAATTTGTACCTTTTTGTTCTATCTCAGCTCTTGATTGGATGATGCCATTCCATGTTGGTACGGGTGGATCTTCTCTATTCAGTCTACTGATTCAAATGCTAATCTCTTCTGGAAACACCCTCACAGACACAATCAGAAATAATGTTTTGCCAGCTATCTGGATATCCCTGAACCCAGTGAAGCTAACACATAAAATTAACTGTCACAGATATAAAGAGTTGGTTCAAAGTAATGGAAATATGAATGGTTCTTGACTATGTGAAAAGATGTCTATATTTAAGATAAATAAAAAACCTACACTGAGATATTTCTCACCTTTTAGACTGGCAAAGCAAAAGTCTGATAACATACTGTTACCCGTGGGTGTAAAGAAACAGGTACTCTCTTATCTTACAGGTGGGAATATAAGTTGGCACCACCTTCATGGACAGCAGTTTAGCAATATCTACCAAATTATAAGTGTACAAATCTTCCAGTCCAGAAATCTGACTTCTAGGAATTCATCCTACAAAGATACTCGCATATATGCAAAATGGCATATAAACAACGTTTGTAATAAAAAAAAAAAGGACTGGAAAACAACCCAAGTATCTCTCAATACAATATTGTTAAATAATATTCCTACAGTGAGATACTTATTACTCAGCAATAAAAAAGAATAAGTAACCTCTTTATATATTGATAGGGAATGAGCTCTAATACATATTGTTAAATTAAAAAAACAAGATTCAAGACACAGTATGCAATTTTTGTAAAAGGGGAGAATTAAAATATATGTGCACACATTTGATGAATAAGCATAAATTATCTCTTGACGGATATTGTTAACATTGGTTGCCTCTTGGGAAAAGAACTCAGTGGTTGGGAGGTATGGGTGGGAGGGAGACTTTATACTATATATCTTTTTCCTATGCCTTTTGATTTTTGAATCTTGTGAATGAGTCACCTATTCAAAGTATAAATATTATTTTAAAAATAAAATTTCTCCCCATTTCAGTACATTGAACTCTGTTTAATAAGTGAGGAGGTGTGATAGAAACCACTGCCAGGAATAAAAACCTTATATTTCAACTACAATACTTTCAGATGCCCATTAATCTCAAATAGATTATTTATATCTAAGGACCCCAAGCAGAGCTGGGAGTAGGGTGGAGTGAGTGAGGCACTCACTTCATGTGCAAAATTTAAGGGAGTGACAAAAAACTTAGTAATCAAGAGGAATGCTATTTTAATGCACTATTTTAAAAATCAAATTAATGCAAAAAATCCATGATGAACAAAATATCAAAATTTTATTTATTGATTGATTGATTTAGAGACAGAGTCTCGCTCTGTTGCCCAGGCTAGAGTGCAATGGCGTCAACCTAGCTCACAGCAACTTCAAACTCCTGGGCTCAAGCAATCCTTCTGCCTCAGCCTCCTGAGTAGTTGGGACTACAGGCATGGGACACCATGCCCAGATAATTTTTTGTTTCTATTTTCACTTGCCCAGCTAATTTTTTCTATTTTTAGTAGAGGCGGTGTCTCACTCTTGTTCAGGCTGGTCTCAAGCTCCTGACCTCAAGTGATCCTCCTGCCTTGGCCTTCCAGAGTGCTAGGATTATAGGTGTGAGCCACCGTGCCCAGCCTCAAAATTTTAAATAAAGACAGGATCAGTAACAGTGCTGTATTGAACCATATTGGAGCCTGAAGCAAAAGGAAAACTATGGGTGCCATATACATATTTATGTATTATTGAATGGTTAATTTTTTTCCAAAACATTAAAGCTGTTGAAAAAATATTGAAAAATTGAAAAATAAATTAAAACTCACAGCATCTAGTCTTCAGATATGCTTTGTTCAAAACAAAATAAAGATTAAAAAAAGCTTAAAAATACAGTAGTTAAGTTTAAAGTATGTTATTTACACCAAAACTAGCATTTATGAAATTTTATTTTCCTGGCTTTAATGGAAGCAAACTCATCAAAAATATTGTCATTAAAATCAGAAGCTTAGGTCTAATATGAATATTTATAATTTGGGGGAAGTTCTAGTAATCTGGTGCCACTTAAATGCAAGGTACACATGGGATAATATCTGGAGATGAGCATCACAAGGTAGGCGTGGACCATATAGTTATGTCATGCTAGGAGTTTGGATTTTGTGTTGAAGGTGATGGTGTACCTCTAAAGTATTTTAAGCACCTAATTTGAGAAAATTACAATCACATGTGTGCTGAGGACTGAAAAAGGACAAGACTGGAAGTAGAGACCTGGTAGATTTTTAAGGTAGAAATGTAATTCCAAGATAGCCAGGCTAGGTTCCGATTACTGAATGTGAGGAATAAGAGGAAATGAATGAGGATGCCCAACCACTCAAGATTCACCATATGCAATCTGCTCTTTATCCATATTATATTAAAGTTCATTCCTGACATTTATGAAAGGAAATAAATTACTCTCTCCATTCTAAGAAGCATGCCAAGCACCTTTGATTTTTATAGCAGAGCTCACCAAAAAGAGTTGAGAACCATTAATTTGATAAATTTTCTCATATCCATTTATAATATATATGCACATATGTGAGATGAATCCTTTTTCTCACCTTCATTATAGTTCACTTCAAGAAAGTCTTTTTCAAGAAATTGGCAGGAAATCTGGTATTCTGCCAAACATACTGAGATTCATATATATACAAAAAGAGGTAGCAGACCTCAGGTGACTGGTAGGTTGTAGGATGAGAGTTTCGTTTTCTTTTTTAGGCAAGCAAAAAGCTTTAAAGATGAAATAGGGCATGAAAAAAATTCATTTACATTCTCCTAAGAAAGAAAGGGAGATAGCCTTTTAAATAAAAATTCTTTAAGAATTTATCTAAGATTGGCATTTAAACCAACGCTGCCTGCCATCCTAAAATTATTCTTCTTTTAAAATAATCTCTGTCTCAACCTGAGCTAAAAATAGAAAAATTAGCTGGGCCTGGTGACATGTTCCTGTAGTCCCAGCTACTTGGGAGGCTGGGGCAGGAGGATCCCTTGAGCCCAGGAGTTTGAGATTGTTGTGAGCTATGATGATGCCACTGCACGCTAGCCCGGGAGACAGAGGGAGCCCCTGTCTTTAAATAAATAAATAAATCAAATAATCTCTGATGTCCATTTCTGGTAATAGGGTACCCAAAATAACCTGAAAATCTTCCCATACTGCAAAACACTTAGAAATACCAAATAAAATATAACATCCTTTTAAACATACAGCTGAGCTTTCAAGTAAGTAAAGAAAATCACCAGAGGTGCAAACACCAAGTAGAAAACCAAAAGCCAGAGCATTTGGTGGGAGTTGAAATTTCAGCTGCTCTAGTAGGGTGGGGTATTTTCAGGCAGCTTGATTACCTCATTAAGTAAGGTGCTTAGGTTTTGCTGGCCTTGTAGAGGCAGGAGACAGAGCCTTGGGTCTAAGTAAGGCAGAAGGTTGAAGCTGAGATACCTGTAGACAGCTGAGACTTTCAAAGGACTACACATTTAATAAGGTTGAACTGGACAAAAATCATTCACTACCATAGGAAGATAATCTGGGCACTAGAAAGGTAGAAAAAGGTCTCCCTGTGAGGATTTGTAACCTCAGGCCTGGTTTCACGTGGGTTTGGAATTCAAAGTATATACCTCCTGAAATGTCCAAGAACCCTCCAGGCCAAAAAAATGAGCATAACATGGTCAGAAGCATAACATGCTGGCAGAAGCAGCAAAAAATAGCTCTAGAGAGACATATTCTTCACAAGGTTCCCACAGGTAAAGCTGCACTGAACACAACTTACAATAAAAAATTATAAAACACAGGAAGAAACACCGCACCATAAGCAAATGTCTGAAGACACAACAAACAGGCTTAGACCTCAAGATCTGTAGATAATAGAATAATCTAATATACGCTATAAAATAACTATACTTAAAATGATTAAAGACATAATTGAAAACATAAGAAAGAACAAGACACTATTTCAAAAAGACCAGGTAGTATTAAAAAAGAATTCTAGAAATGAAAAAAAGTTTTACAATTAAAAACTCAATGGACATATTGAACCACAAATTGGGCACAGTGAAAGAGAAAAGTGGTAAACTGGAATATAGATACACAGAATGCAGCACAGAGAGATACAGAAATAAAAAAATATAAAAGAGAAGTAAAGAGACATACAGGACAGATGAATAAAAGTAACATTCAAAGAAGCAGTGGCTGAGGGTATTCCAGAACTGATGAATTAAAAATGTGAATCCTAAGATTAAGGAATTATGAATCCTGAGCAGGATAAATAAAACTAAATTCACATTTAGAGCATTTTGTTGAATCCTCAGAACAATGAAACAAATGATCATGATGATAATACTTAGCATTTTCTATGTGCAGGATTGTTCTTTTGTGTCTTTTGTTTTAGCCAAAAGGTAATCATTTTAATATAATCATTTTAATATATTGGTATATTTTCTTCCAGTCTTTTATCAATGCATGCTTATGCACAATACAAAATTTTCAAAGCAAAATCAGAATAACACACATATAATTTTTCTTTCTTTCTTTCTTTCTTTCTTTCTTTCTTTCTTTCTTTCTTTCCTTCC
>VBSM01000568.1:21889728-21902342 GCA_008086735.1 Cheirogaleus medius | reverse complement strand
CTGTCCAATTGTTCCAGCACCCTTTGTGGAAAAGGCTGTCCTTCCTTCACTGTATTGTTTTTGCACCTTTGCCAAAAATCAGTTGGGCATATGTGTGTGGGTCTATTTCTGGGTTTTCTATTGTGTTCCACTGATCCATGTGCTAATCCCTCCACCAGTATTACAGTATATCTATATAATAGGTCTTGAAATCAGAAGACTGATTGTTCCCACTTTATTTTTCTTTGTCAATATTGTTTTAGCCATTCTAGAGCCTATACCTTCCCATATAAGTTTTAGAATAAGCTTGTCTATGTCTACAGAAAACCTTGCTGGAATTTTGATAGGAATTACATTAAACTTATAGTTCAGTTTGGGGAGAACTGACACCTTTACTATGTTGAGTATTCCAATCCATGAACACGGTTGCCTTGGCTTTTATACTCTGCCAGTCAACAGCATTTATTGAGTGGCTACTAAATGTAAAACTAAGTTAAGAATAGTTATAGAGCTCTTTAAATTTTACTGAATAGAACAATCATAATATAACTTCATTGCTTATTGTGTTTTATTTCATAGCCCATTGATTTCAAACAAATCGAAGAAATCAGCTTTACTGAGGTAGAGCAATCATAACTTCATTGTTTACCCTTAGTGTGTTTTGTTTAATGGCTCATTAGTTTCAAACAAATCAAATAAATCATAAAGGTTACTTTTGAGCTTTCTTTCTCACCCCTAACCCCCAGTCCCATACATGTACACTGGGTTTGATTCACTGAATAATGAATTCATTGTTTGTTGTCCAGTAACTCCTAGGCAAAAATACAATTTGGTCAGTGACTCTGTGTATTCTGATCTGCTTTTTTCTCTGATATTTATTTCAAATGCTATTCCTTGGAAGCCAGGGTTCATTTTTAGCAGCAGTTGTTTGCAATTGCTTATTCCCCCTCAAAGTCTTAATTTCTATTTGTGGCATGACAAATTGGTTGCTGTGGAGATAATTATGTAAAACTGGATTCAAGGGAGAACATGTAGCTAAGATCCAGTTTTTGTAGGAACATATCTAATAATAAAGATGTGGTGGCCAGGTGCAGTGGTTCATGCCTATAATCCTAGCACTCTGGGAGGCCAAGGCAGGAGGATCGATTGAAGTCAGGAGTTTGAGACCAGCCTGAGCAAGAGCGAGACTTCGTCTCTACTAAAAATAGAAAAAATTAGCCGGATAGAAAAAAAAAATTAGCCAGGCATGGTGGCGCATGCCTGTAATGCCAGCTACTGGGAGGCTGAAGCAGGAGGATCGCTTGAGCTCAGAAGTTTGAGGTTGCTGTGAGCTAGGCTGGTGCCATGGCACCCTAGCCTGAGCAATAGAGTGAGACTCTGTCTCAAAAAAAAATAAATAAATAAAAAAATAAAGATGTGGGGAAGTGAAATCTGAGGATTTGGATCTTTAAACCAAATTACTTCTAAATAGCTAATAAGGAATTATAGTTCTTTGCCAATATGAATCAGTGCAAATAATTAATAACTGAGACCTAAGGGCTGCACCTCTGAGAAAGATCTTTACCATAAAGTTGCAAATTGAAAAGATTAAATGTCTCAAATAATTTGTTTAATTGGTGAAAAAATAAGTTTACTGTAAAAAAATTTAGACCATAGCTAAAAATTCCTTCATAAATAGCACTAAAGTATAAATTTGGCATGTAAAGAGATCTAATCATTTGAATTTATTGGCATGTAGGAAAAGGGCGTTTCTACAAAACACAAAGTGTTAATCGACAGTATTGGTATCCCTTCCCCCACTTTGCTTCAGTACACTGACTCTCCAGATGTGGAAAAGGAACTAAAGAGACTGCTGTGTTCGGATGCTGAAGCTGTCTGTGCACGTATCCTTTATAAAAATATTTTCTGCATAGTCTGTTCCACCCCATATGCATGCGCTGACAAACCCTCATTTGATATTTGTGTGCCAGTTTTGACATGTAGAACTTAAGATTTTTGGAAATGTTACATTCTAGCTAGGAACAGTAAAATCATGTAATAGACATTTATTTACTTGTGTAATTCAATATAAGGCTCTTCTCTAAACTATGGTAGGAATCCACAAATGACCTAAAGTTGGACTAAATTAAATAGCACCTTTAGCCAGAATCTTTTCCCTTTCAACTGTGCCTTCTCCTTTCCTTCTGCATTTTCCTTGACTGCCTCCTCTTTCAGGATGGGAAGTCACTAATGAAGATGAAACCAAGGAAATAGAAAGTCAAGGTTCCATTCCAGGCTTTCCGATATCCCCAGGAATGAGTGGCTACAAGCGAGGTCACATCTCAGGTAATTTAGTTAAGGCAAAGCAGGAGCTTCAGATAGGACAGCTGTAGACTGGGTATCAGATCATTCTCCATAGATTCACAGGTGAATCACAGAAAAAGAATGCCTTTACTCTTCTTCCCTCCTATTGGTCTCTCAGTGCTTTAGATGTTTTAGGTTGGTGTTCTAATGTCCCATACACTCCTGGTACTCTGACTTCTTGTGGACACTTAGATTCTCTAGATGTCTAGATCATTGAATATGTGAGTGAATGTTACAGTGTTTTTCATTTACTGTCCTTGTTTTTATGAAGGGAATAATCCTCCTGCAAGAAAGATGATTTATAAAATTTACTGGTTGTCCAGTGAATTTGTTATTTATTTATTTATTTTATTTCAGCATATTATGGGGGTACAAATATTACGGTTATGTATATTGCCCATGCCTCCCTCCCCCCTGTCCAGTGAATTTGAATATAAGAAGTATGATTGTATCTGGAGTGGGAGTCATTTGCAAAGCTTCAGGTAGTTTCTCCTTCCTCTTGCTTAAAACCAATAGAATATGATATGCTTCGTAAGATGTTCAGTGATTCTAGTAGTAACAGTGATGATGATGATGATGATGATGACGACGACGATGACGATGATGATAATGATGATGATGAGGAGGAGGAGGAGGATGACGATGAGGATGAGGATGAGGATGATGAAGAGGAAGATTATTATGAAGATGACTCTGAAGAAGATCTGGAAAGGGAGCTACAGGCCAAGTTTATGGAATCTGACCAGTATGAGGCAAAGGAGGGTGCCACTTCAGTAGGTAAGTCAGAGTGAAAAACAGGGATGGGATGGGGTGAGTGGCAGTGCTAAAAGCTGACTCTAAATGCACATTAAATGCAAGGCTAAGTTTAGAAGTTATTGCTCAAATGTGTAATGAAGTTTTACTTAATCTTGGTCCATTAGTTTAGGCTAGGCTCTATTTAGATACATAAAGTTTCTATTTCTGTTAGTCTCTGAAATTCAGAAGCAGATTCATTACATAGAGAAAAAGCTCCATGGGATTCAGAGAAAAGCACAAAGACGAAAGCATCTCATCATGAAAGTGGAGAACCTGATGCTCAAGGTAAGTTCTTCTTGGCTGATATAAAGAAATCTTGATATCTTACTTTCAAAATCCATCCCATGTTTGTGTTTCCACTCATGTCATCTCTATGTGGCATACTTGTTCATTCATGAACTCAAATAATCTCTCAGAAATTCCTAATAAAAGATAGCCCTGTTTCCTTTTACCTAACTTTGATCATCTAATATAAGCATTTTTGGGAAGAGATCAGGTGACTTAAGAATAGTCAGTATTGAACATTTACTATTGTAGAAAGCACATAAAGAGCTAAGAATTGTACATGTATCATCTCATTTTAGCCTAATATCCCTGAAGCTTAGATATTGTCACCATTCTCATTTCATAGATAAAGAATTGAAATTCAAAGGGCTTAATTAACTTGCCAAGACTCACAATAAATGGTGGGGCATAGATTGAACCCTGTTGTTTGTACCAAAATGTATTCATTGCAGTAAAGGAGAATTAACTGAATTAGTTTTTATATTTTTTGATGCATGCTTGAATAAGAATATCTTGCTTTACTTTTAGTAATACATGTTTAAGAGTTTCAACAAAAGGAAAACGTGTTAGGCCACGTTTGCTTCCATTTTTGCAGTGAGGGAAATTGTGAAGCATTTGGAGAATTCCTTGCCAGATTTCATTTTCTGTAGAGCTGTGGTCATCAAAGGGGAGCAGCTCGACACAGAATTGTACCCATTTTGATGCTATCCTTTAGAATAACCAAGCAAGATAATAGATAAGGACATACTTTGAAAGATTCGTATATATTGTATTATTATGATTGTTATTGTTGCATGTTTTACTAGATAGGAATAGTACTATTCTGCCCTGGTGAAGGGAAATGGAGGAGTTGTCAGCAGCTTCTTTAATAGGTCACCACAGCCAAAGGATTTGTGCTAAACTAGAAAAAGGTAACATGAAGGCATTCCAATCATTTATTTTAAGGCAACAAAAAATATTGTGTAGGGTATATAAAATAAAATAGGATAGCTCTATTGTTAAGGGGTGTAGTTTTTATCCTCTACATCCTTTAAAAAGAGCATTTTTTGGTATGACTGACAGTTTTCTTATCAAATTACTTGCCAAACTCCTTGTTCCTCTTGGTCTTTTTTACTTTGAGACTCAGCATTCATCATTTATACAATTTGTTTTCCAGAGTCATTTACAGTCTGTGCTGGAGCAACTTAAGTTGGAGGAAAATCAAACAATTGAGCAGGTGAGATGTATGTTTCCAAATCTACCAGAACACATTTGATACAAAGAACCCCCCAACTCACCCCCAATATCATTTCTGGCTATTCCTCTCAGAGGAGTAGTGGTGGCCAAATCTTCTAAATGAAGGTAGCAGGGTGGAATGAGGTCTTTATAAAAATTTACTCATTCAACAAATATTGAACGCCTAGGAAATGAAAAGCACTGGATGTACAGTGTTGAATAAGATAGATACAATACAATAAGTCCTCAATGTTACCAATAGCTACTTGGAAACTGCAACGTTAAGCAAAACAACGTATAACAAAACCAATTTTACCATAGGCTAATTGATATAAACAAGAGTTAGTTCCTATGGTATATTTCTGGTCACAAAAATATCACCAAACTACTAAATAAAAAACAAAACACTGACCGGGTGCAGTGGTTCATGCCTGTAATCCCAGCACTTTGGGCTTTGGGAAGCTGAGGTAGGAGGATTGCTTGAGGCCAGTTCAAGACCAACCTGGACAACATAGCGAGACCCCGTCTCTAAAAAAAAAAATTTAAAAACTAGCCGAGTGTAATCTTGTACACCTGTAGTCTCAGTTACTTTGGAGGCTGATGTGAGAGGATCGATTGTGCCATTGTACTCCATTCTGGGCGACAGACCAAGACCCTGTCTCAAAAAAAAAAAAGAAAAAGAAAAAACACTTATAATATTAAGCGTTGAAATAAATGAGAGCTAAACATATATTTAAGAAAGATCAGTACAAACAAATAAGATAATTATTACCCAGTGATTCCAGTTCAGAGTCATGGGTGGCCAGAGACTATTCCTGTAGCTTAGGGTGCAAGGTGGGAACCAGCCCTGAACAGGACACCATCCCGTCGCAGGGCACATGCACACATACCCACACTCAGACTGGGACCACTTAGACATGCCAGTGAATCTAACATGCACATCTTTGGGATGTGGGTCGAAGCCAGAGTACCGGGAGAAAACCCACACAGACATGGGGAGAATGTACAAATGCTACATAGGTAGTTATGAGAACATTATTCTCATTAACAGCATAACAAAACAACATTGAACTAACGACATTATAAAAGGACCTTTTATACGTCATTTCACTTAAAGTTGCAGTTTCCATGAACCCACTGACGTTAAGTGAGGGCTTAGTATAACGAAACAATGTTGAATGAAATGATATTATTCAAAGACCTGCTGTACTAGTCCTTATGGTGCTAACAGTCTAAGCCAGGGAGATTGACAGTATACAAATTATACAAATATAGAGGTACAAATTGTGAAGAAGTTCTAGGAAGGAAGTAAAGTCAATGGTGCTATTAGAGTCCTATATTAAATTGGGAGATCATGATAGGCCTCTCTGAGGAGATGATATTTAAACTGAGACCTAAAGGATAAGTCCAGGCAAAGAGTGGGATGAAGAGCCTCTGGGGTGGAGCACATGCAAGGTCCCATGTTGAGAAAGAACTTGGCCTCTTTGAGGACCTTGGAAATATTTAAAGCAAAGAAGAGAATGGCTTAACATAAGGTTGGAGGAATAGGCAGAGGCCATAGCATATGGCCTTGCAAGCCATAAGGAGGATGGGTTTTAGTCTTAAATGCAATGGGAAGCCCTTGAAGAATTTTAAGCAAGAGAATCATATCTAATTTGAACTTTTTAAAGATTACCCTGATTATTATCTGGAGAATGGACTGTAGGAAGGCAGAAGTAGAAGCAAAGAGGCCAGTTAGGAGGCTGTGTGGTAGTCTAATAAGAAATGATGGTATGGCCAGGCATGGTGGCTCATACCTGTAATCCTAGCACTCTGGGAGGCCGAGGTGGATGGATTGCTTGAGGTCAGGAGTTTGAGACCAGCCTGAGCAAGAGCGAGACCCTGTCTCTACTAAAAATAGAAAGAAATTAGCCAAGTATGGTGGCGCATGCCTGTAGTCCCAGCTACTCGGGAGGCTGAGGCAGAAGGATTGCTTGAGCCCAGGAGTTTGAGGTTGCTGTGAGCTAGGCTGATGCCACAGCACTCTAGCCCAGGCAACAGAGTGAGACTCTGTCTCAAAAAAAAAAAAAAAAAAAAAAAAAAAAAAAAAAGATGGTAACTTGTATTAAGGTAGTGGTGTGGAGATGGAAAGAAGATAGATTTTTAAACTGTAATAAAAATGGTTTTGTAACTGCATTTTATTGAGATGTAATTCACATACAATACAATTCATCCATTTAAACAATACAATTCGAAGGCTTTTCGTATATCCAGAGTTGTGCAACTGTCACCAGAATTTTAGAAGTTTTCATCACCCCAAAAAGAAACCCTGTACCCATTAGCAGTCACTCCCCATTTACCCCAAATCTCTCCCCTGCCCAGTCCTAGGCAACCACTAATCTGCTTCCTACTAATCTACTGCCTATTCTGGTTATTTCATACAAGTAGAATCACATAATTCATGGTCTTTCGAGTCTGGTTTCTTTCACTTGGCATAAAGTTTTCAAGGTTCATCTATGTTGTGGCATGTATCAGTACTTTATTCCATCTAATACTGATTAATATTACATTGTATGGATATACCACATTTTGTTTATCCAGTCACCCATTGATGGACATTTGGGTTGCTTTCACTTTGGGCTATTGTGAATAATGCTGCTATGAACATTGATATATGAGATAATGTATTTTAAAGGTAGAATTGATGGGGCTTGGGCCAATGACTGTATGTTGAAGGAGAAGGAAATGTTAAGGATGTATGCCATACATTGCTCCCCACCCCCGTGCCCACAAGGCCAGGGGAATTTTTATGTTCTGTATATTCCCTTCCTCTCAGCAAATCACTTATCCAAGTTCTGCTTACAAACAACCAGGTGAACAGATAATGCCAAGATTGCTTTAGTACCCACAAAACATCTTTGTTTTTATCTGTGTAAGTACTGTCATACGCTGGATAACCATGTTTTGGTCAACAATGGACTGCATATATGATATCAGGTTGTCCCATAAGATTATAATGGAACTGAAAAATTCCTATCGCCTAGTGATATCGTAGCCATCATAATGTTGTAGCACAATTACTCTTTTAAAATGAATTTAGTGTAGTCTAAGCATATAGTGCATATAAAGTCCACAGTAGTGTACAGTAATGTCCCAGGCTTTCAATTCACATTCACTCACCACTCACTCACTGACTCACTCAGAGCAACTTCCAGTCCTGCAAGCTCCATTCATGGTCAGTGCACTATACAGGTATACAATTTTTTTTTTACCTTTTATACTATATTTTAACTGTACCTTTTCTATTTTTAGACATGTTTAGATACATAAATACTTACCATTGTATTACAACTGCCTACAGGATTCAGTACAGTGACAGGCTGTACAGGTTTATAGCCTAGGATCAACAGGCCATACCACAGAGCCTAGGTGTGTAGTAGGCTATACCATTTAAGTTTGTGTAAGTACACTCTATGATGTTTGCACGACAACAAAATTGCTTACTGATGCATTTCTCAGAATGTAGCCCCATTGTTAAGCAACACATGACTATAGTTAGTATTGAGAAGTGCTCTTTTCTTTTTTTTTTTTTTTCTTTTTTGATTATCACTGTATTTATTTCCCTATAGGTAATTCTTCCATAGCTTCAACATTTTCTCCTCAAAATTAGAGGAATGAAAAGAGATTCAAAGTTTAGAACTGGATCACTTGGCCTTTTCTTATCTCCTCCCAGTTCAAAATGCTTGCATCTCTTAATGGCCAGCAGCCTATTGGATCTGCAGTTAGGCTCAACACATTCCAGTCTTAGCACAATCTTCTTTGTGGTTTTAGCCTTCTTCCAGAAAATTGGCTTTGTCTCCCCACCATAGCCACTCTGCTTACAATCATAACACCTCTTTCCTTGGGCATACAGGGAATCCTTGCCCTTCTTATACTGGGTCAGTTTGTGAGTTGATGCTTGTCACAATTCTTACACAAAGTTCTTTGGGTTTTAGGTACATTGACCATCTTTACAGTAGAGCTGTCTGTCTATACAATGAAATTGGGAAACTTGGCATTTGCAACTCTTGCCTCCCGCCACTTGAGCTTGAGGAGTGCTATTTTCAACACAGAAATGTAGCTGTAAACTTTACTCAGAGCCCTTTATGTTAGGTCATTTATTCAACATAGATTTATTGGGTACCTACTTTAAGCTAGGTTCTGCAGGGAGCTATGAAATGCTTATGATATAGTCTCTGCCTTCAGTTGGGGAGAAATTCATGAGAGGGATAGGGACTAAACAGAATGAGAGCTTATTTTGTCTATGGAGATTGGAGAAGGCTTCACGGAGAAGATGTTTGGGGCCTTCAAATATAGGAAGAGTTTTAATAAGGAGATAGGGAAAGGAGGGCATTCTTTGAGAAAGCAGCATGCACAGTGGCTAAGAGGCGGTGATGCCAGGCTTAAGAGTTTAGATTTTTGGTGTAGGTCATAATGAGCCTTCAAAGCTTTTTGTACCTGGAGAGTACCTCAGGAAGATTCTTCTGCCAGCTGTATATAGGAGAAGTTGGAATGGGGAGAGACTAGGGAAAGATAGAAGTGGTAGAAGGAACCAGAACTTAACAATTGTTTGGATTTATAGGGCAAAAGGGGGAACAAAGATGAGTCCAAAGCCTTGGTAACTGGGAACTGGTGTGTCATTAACTGAAATTAAGACAACAGAAAGAAGATTTAGGGGGGATGGGGGGTGGAGACAATGATGCGTTTAGTTGGAAGTGCTTTTGAAAATGGGAGATTGGAGGCCCAAACATAGAAATGATCATTCAAGCTGTGGGGCTGGATGAGTTAGCCAGGTTAACTGTTCAGCAAGAAATCTGAACCTAGGGAAAAACCTACCTTTAGGGGATGGTGGAAGGTTCTTTCCACCATCTTGGTCCTTTCTCACAAAGGAGAAAGAACTGGAGCATCAGTGGTTGTAATCATGGATAACTGGGGGTCATTCAGTATCTGAATCAGAAGAGCCTCTAGGTTAACACAGATAGCAATTATAGCAGTTTTGTAGGTGATGTGCAGCATAGGATTGTTTTATTATGTTCCATTCCTTTCACAGACTAAAATTCCATACTGGTATGGAGTGACCTAAATTGAATAATATTTTTAAATGACCTTTGATCTAAAGACAATATACATCTCTGAATGTTATTGGTCACTTTACCATTCCAATTTTTTTTTTAAATGAAATATTATACCGCAAAAGGTTCAGGGCTTCTAAGTAAGCATCAGTAGAACATCATCAAGTTCCTGATTGGTTAGGACTCGGACCCAGTTTCTCAGTGTCTCATAACGTGGCAAGAAGAAGAGGGTAAGACTCGGTAGATCCAGTGTGTTCATTGGAACAAGAGAGTATCCCAACTGCCTTATCTTGTGACTCTTAGAATATGGCCACAGTGATCTCATCGGTGAGCTGTGACCTCTGTATATTCTTCATAGAAACACAGATTCTTAACAGCAAATGTATTCAATTTTTAAAGCATATTCAATTTTAAAGGTTCCTTTTATAAGTTTGGCATAATAAAGGATATCGCCGCAGCATTGTGCATGCACTCTTGACTGTGGCACTGTTCTTTGAAACATTGTAAGGCTAAGATAACCTTATAAATGACAAACGACAATATTTCTTTTTGGTTCATGTAAGTAAATTCTAGATCAAGTAATGGAACTTAAGATTTCAGATGAATTTCTCATGTTTTTCTACCTCTTCTTACAGCTTCTTTCCCTACAGCAACAATTGAAATATTTTCTAGAGAAGTGAGGAGAGCCTTCAGCCTGGCACACAAATGTTGGATTCTCTATCCAGACTGAAGAGTAGATGAAATCGTGCATATTTCTGTCCCTCCATTTGCCTTATGTCGAATCAATTGTAGTTGTTTCTCTAATTCTTTTGCTAGTTATAATATGTTTGAAGTTTGTAGATGAGTAGAAAAGGACAATATAAAGAAAGTAGTAGACCTAAATACCCCACACGATTGTGGGACTTTCTCTTTATTAATTTGAGAATTATTGTTATTATTATTTTAGACCTAGAGTCTCACTGTGTTCCCCAAGCTGGTTGTGAACTCCTGGGCTCAAGTGATCCTCCTGCCTCAGTCTCCTGAGCAGCTTAGACTATAGGCATATGCCACTGTACCCAGTGAGAATTATTTGTATTGTTTCTATGCTATGGTATCATCAGATCATTCAACCATGCTTGCCAAAGGCAGACAATCTAGCCATATAGCTGGTTTGCATGTGTTTTAGCTTTTCCAAACTTTTCTGTTTTATTTTTGAAGTATTTCCTAAAACATAGAAAAAAAATCATTTCTACTTAGGGCTAGGACCTGCCACAGTGAATTTAAGTGCCTACCTTACGTCAGTTAATACTAGGTTGTGTCCTGTCTCTGTTCAGGCAGTAGGGCTGCTTTCCTGCTCAGGGATGATTTCTTGCTGCTGCTTATGTTTCTTCTGTTGTTATGTTTTTAAGAGTGGGGCTAGTTGTTATTCATCAGCTAAGGGAACAGTTAGAGCAGAGATGAAGAAATTCTGAGATGTTATTCTTATCTTGAACCTCCTCATCCTAACCCTCATCAGAAAAGGTTAGGAAAAACCAGATGCCTGTGAAGACTTCCTTAACAACCTGGGTTGCTTTGTTTTGTTTTTATTTTCAGTTGTCTTATTAATATTTTCTGGTCTATGATCTTTAAGCAATAAATAAATTGTTCCTTTTAAATGGACTCCTGTCAATTTATTAAACTACCCCCATGATAAATACACTTATATCCAAAAGGAAACAAGGAGACAAACAATACACTGTATGTCTTGGTCCATTTCAGCTGCTATAACAAAAATACTATAGACTGGGTAAAATATAAACAATGGAAATTTATTGCTCACAGTTCTGGAGGCTGGAAAGTCCAAGATAAAGGTGCCAGCAGATTTGGTGAGGGCTGTGTCTGCTTTGTAGATGGTACCTTCTTGCTGCCTCCTCACATGGTAGAGGGGCAAACAAGCTCCCTCAGGCCTGTTTTAAAAGGTCACCCTCATGACCTAATCAACTCTCCAGAGCCCTACCTCTTAATACCAACACATTACAGATTATGTTTCAACATATGAATTTTGGGTGGACACATTCAGAGCATAGCACTCTGATTAGAAAATGTTGTCAGTACTGGGGTATCCTTCCAATGAGTTCCTAGGATAACTTCTAATGAACTATGGAAATCATCTCATATTAACCATATAGCATTGGGACTTAGATAGGGGGGTATAGAGAAGTGACACAAATGGCAGCTCCAATATTTAGATTGAATTATCATGTTGTAGTGGAACAAACGTAAGGTTGAAACTCACCAAGGTTGCAAGTCTCTACACTTCTTAGAGCCTCTATTTCCTCATCTGTAAATCAAGGGTGATAATGCTTATCACCAACAGGCAGCTGAGAGTTTTCTAGAAGTAGCTCAGCTAGCCCCAGGTCTGGTCGTATTTGATAAAGTTGGTGCAACTCTAGGAAATGTACTCCCATGTTCTCTGTGCTACATTTAGTGCTCTTATTCCAAGTCAGAGTTAAGCCATAGGCAGAGAAGAGGTTAATATGTATGGATAGGAAGGTGGAGGAGGGATGAGAGCAGTAAGAATGCTGGGGGAAATGCAGGGAAGAATTAGGGCTAAAGAAGATAGGCATATTAAGGGCAAACAAAATAAAGCCAAGATTAGGAGAGAAGTTAGAGGATAGCTTCAAAACCACAAGAAGGTATAAAACAGATTATTCTTTTTTCAGAAACCCAGAACTTAAAAAAAAGATGAGAATAAGGAGAAAGAGGCTGGGTACAGTGGCTCACACCTGCAATCCTAGCAATTTGGGAAGCTGAGGCAGGAGGATCACTTGAGGCAAGGAGTTAGAGACCAGCCTGGGCAATATAGCAAAACCCCATCTCTACAAAAAGGTTAAAAAAATATAATTAGCTGGGCATGGTGGCTCGTACCTGTAGTCCCAGCTATTTGGG
>VBSM01000568.1:21848576-21881270 GCA_008086735.1 Cheirogaleus medius | reverse complement strand
AGCGATCCACCCGCCTCGACCTCCCAGAGTGCTAGGATTACAGGCGTGAGCCACTGCGCCTGGCCTTAATTTATATCTTTATCTATCTTGTCCTGGACTGGTGACAAACTGGTCACAGGCTGGCCCTGGTCTGCACTCCACACTTTTGAGTAGCAGTGTTCTAAAGACTTGTTACTCCAAGTGTGGTCTATGGACCAGAGGCATGGGCATCCCCTGGGAGTTGGTTAGAAACACAGAAACTCAGTTCTCACCCAGACCTGTGAATCAGAATTTGTATTTTACTGAGCTTTCCAAGTGACTTGTATACACACTAATAGATTCTACTTCATGCCCTCAAAGTGGCTTAGACTATTTTTGGGTCCCTGCTACCATGCCTACTTTATGGAGATTCATGCCATACCTATAATCTTCTTCACTTTCCCTCTTTCAGTCCTCAAGTGCCCTATGTAGTGTCATGGTCCTCTGGAATACTTTTATTAGGTGACAAGTATCTCTTTTCACTTCCAACACTCAAAGTTCTCTGAGAGCAGGGACATGTCATACTCTCTTCTATTTTCTCTGTGTTTGTATTCTCTCTGCTTACATCTAATGTGTTCTTGGAAAAATTTGGGTTTAATTTAAAGGATTCAAGTAATCGTTATAATAGCTAGCATTTACTGAGCCGTTACTATAAGCCAGGCACTGAACTAGCGCATTATATGCCTGATGTCAGTTAGTCTTCACAAGTGACCCTAGGAGGTAGGTTCAATTATCATCATTCCCATTTTAAAGATAAGGAAATAGAGGATCACAGAATATAAGTTACATAGTTAGGATGCAGAAGTGTCAGGACTTAAATTCAAGCTGCCTGCCTTAAGAACACACACAGATTTGTGACATCATCACACCTACCGGTTCTCATCTTCCAAGTGGGCCAGGATCTTCTCTAGGTCCCCCTTGCTTTCTGTGGCCATACTGCTTGGAGCCTGCTGCCCAAAGGCTGGCTCCCGATCTGTGATGGGGCTGGAGTGCCGCAGCAGGTACTGGTCCTCATCTCTGCATGGGTGTGGGGAGAGGAAAGGAGGTGCCCAGTGTTGAACAGAGAAATAGATCAGGGCATGAGTTCTCAGCTCCAAGCCCAGGCCCCAGGAGATGCATGCTGGAGGATTCACTTCTAAGTCACATTGAGAGGAAAGGCCATAAATTTAGGCTTGAGAGGGATGAAAGTGTTCAAAGGTGGCAGAGGCTGTGGTTGGGAATACCAGGAGAGAGTGTTTTCAAGATGCTAGGGCTTCTGGGTTCTACTTATAGCTCCCTGGAAAACAACGAGCAAATGACTTCCCTTTCTGTGCTGTTCCCCCACTGTGCTCTTTTTTGTTTCCTCCTCCCCCAGAGGGACCTGAGTCCCATTCAGTGCCACATTGATCCATGTAGCCAGCAGTTCCTAGGCCCTCTGAGCAAGGAGGGGACCTCCCCAGAGATGCAGGAGCCCTTCTCTGGGCTACAGCACCATGGAGTCTCTTTGGCTATACTTTAGTCAAGTCCCTGTTGTCTACCGGGGTTGGTGTGGCACTAGATGGGGCTTAGGCATCTTGAGCACAAGATAATGGTCCTTTCTGCAACTTTAGATGAGGGCATATTCTTCTTTCCTTAAAGCTGAGCATAAAAGGATGGGACATTGCAACAGAGACCTGGGCAGATAGCAGGGAGATTAGTACATCATTCATTCCCTAGCTCCGTTGATAGAGGGAAAGACTGCTTCTCTTACTAAATACTGCGTCCAGAAAGCAGCCTTCCTTCCTTAGGGAGCCAAGGACCCTAGCCACCATGCTTCCCATACCCTAGAGGATATACCCTTCCTAGATGGTGGCAGAAGGATCCCAAGGAGAGCTATTTCTGGAAAATAAGCAGCTGTGGGAACTTACATGCTGTCATCTGGGGACAGGCTGTCATTAAAAAAGGAGCAATTTTGACTTTCCATCTCAGCAAGCCTGGGAAGAAAGAGCAGAAACAGGACAGAAAATAGGATATGGGGCCTGCTTTTATCTCAAGGACTCTAATCCCACAACAGGATCATTGGCTTTGGGAGCTGCCTCAACTACCTCTAAGTGTTGGACCTCGCTGGCTGCTGCATACTCTACTATGCACATCCCCTGGCCCTGACTCCGTTCTCTTTGTCCCATGTCAAAACCCCTTCCCCTTGAACTTCCTACAAACTCCACCCCACCCCACCTCCACCTCCCGCAAACCTGGTGGTACCTGCTGGCAAAATGCTCAATGCGGGAGTGTGTGTCAGCATGTGGCAACATCGGGGAAGAAGCCGGCCTAGAAGAAAGCAGCAAAGACTCAGAAGACCAAAGACTGGGCAGCCGGGCAGCCTGTTTCCTCCCTCTTCCCTGCCCCTCACATTATGGAGGAGGAACAGGATACAGAGGTTGGATTCTAGTCGATTTCTCAAGCCCCAAGCTGAACTGCCCTGTCACTAGTAGGATTTACCCTTGAACACTCCCCTAGCCCACCTGGGACTCAGCCCCTTCACAGCACACACTCAGGTTCAGTGAGGTTGCCCGCAGCCCCTGCTCAGCCACTGGTACTCACGTCTCGCTGTAGTCAGCCTCCAGCACTGATTGCACAGGCAGATAACCTCGCTGAGGGTGTTTGCTGAAATAATGCTTTGAGCGGAATTTGTTCTTTAAAGTTGTAGCAAAGTCCCTCATGTTCTCACTGGATGTGGTCTGGTTGGGAGAGGAGACAGGGCAGAGGACTCACCCTAATGGTTTCCAGACGCAGGTGTGGCTGCTCCCATAGAGCAGACAGCATGATAGCTAATCCACTCTTGCTCATGCCTACCACACCTGCTCCTAGATAAAGATCTGGAGGGATATGTCCCAAACTGTGAACACCGGTTGCCTCTGAGAAGTTGAACTGGAGGGGTGGGGACCAGGGTGAGGAGAGAGGAGGACTTTCCTTTTATACTTTAAACATCTCTATACAATTCGAATCTTTTACAATGAGCATATATTTGTTAATTTTTCAAATAGCTTTTCTATAAATTCTAAGGATATGGAGGATAAATAGGAGTCTACCATTTCCAGCCAGTTTTCCGTGTATGACTTTTATGTTTTCCTTAATAAATGAAAAGTAAAGGGCATGGTCCCTGCTCCCACCAGGCCACACATTTCTGTGCCAAAAGAATTTGAAAAGATGACAGCTTAGAAAGATGGACTGTGGGGAAACAGGCTGAAAGATGTGAGGGAGAATGTGGCAGAGAGCAGAGAGGGAAACTGGGGATATGCTTGGGGCTTTGGGAGAACCTGTGGGGACAGAAAGGGATAGAGACATATAGGGAGCAGTCATGCAGGGAAGCTAGGCATGGAGCTGTGGGTCTTGAACACAGCACAGGAGCAAATCTGTGGCTGGAGTTTAGGGATGCTGAGCAACCCGGGCTCAGGTGGCTATGAAGGGCATGGCTGCCAGGGAAAACCAAGTGGAGTTTTTGGGCCCATTAAAGAACATACCCTTTTTTCCCCTCAAGGGAGTGAGTAATTAATTTGAGCACAAACTTTGATATTAACTAGAAGGGGTGAAAACACTGACAAAGTAGCAGGGAAAGACCAAGTGATACAGGAGCAATACAGGAAGCTAGTCAAGAAAAACTCAGGTGAGCAATAGAAGGTGAGTCACCTGGAATTGCCTTGCTCCCTCTGTTTTTTTCCTGAGACTTTTCTCTGTAGTAAAATATCGAGTGCCTTTTAAATGGCTGAGAGTGTCCTAGACCAGCTGCAGCCTGGCCCCTGGTGGTAGTGAGGGAGAAAGCTCTGCTGGAAGAATAGAGTGGCCAGAATCCCTTAAACCAGTGAATCATCAGGGCTGTTTGGAGAATGCTCCCCATAGGAGAGCTGAATACAGTGAGCTAAAGCTGGGCAAAGTGGATCAAGGCCTAGTACCTGAGAGCTGCCTACCCCTCCCACCCAGCCCAGAGGCTTCATACCGGCGTGTAATACTCCATGATGGGGTAGTGCAGCTTGTTGCCTTTGCTAGCTCTGCCTGTCAAGAAGCAGGTCTGGCAGATGTCGACGTTAAACTGTTTTAGACTCCGGTACCTTGGGGAGAGGAGACATGGTAGGAAAGGGAATCCAATGTGCCACCGTGACCTCCCCTCTGTTCCCCTGACATCAAAATATACACACACATTAGAAGGGAGGGAGGCATGGGGCCATAACATGCTCAACATCCTATACATAGCAGTGGCTGAGCCCTCAATAGATAAACAGCCTTATTCTACAGACCATAAATCTCCATGAAATCACAAGCCCAGATTCCCAGGAAGCGTGGGAAATAGCATTGTCTCACCATCTTTGTTGGGAGAGCAGAAGATCTCATTATATCAAATAGTTTTCTAAAAAAGGATGGCTCAAAAGCAGTCTAGGCTCCCATGTACCACCACCTACCTTGGAAAAGTTACACTTTTAATACAAAGGCAGTTTATTCTACCAGCCTTGGGTAAGTTGGCTAAAAGTTATTTCCAAAAGTTATTTATAATAGCTCTATTACTACAGATTATAGAATAGCTCTTCAGATCTATTTCCAAAGCTTGGCTGAACTGCCAGACCTAGCAGCATAGAATAGTGAAATGTCTAGACTTACATAAGTCAGACAAGCCATATCTAGTCCTGGACCTACCATTAATTAGCTGTGTGAACTTGGGCAAATCACATTCTACCTCTGTGCCTCATTTGCTCATTCTATAACAAGCACAGTGGTTGCAAGGCAGAGCTATGTGTCAGTGCTTTAAAAAGTTAAAAAGTTGAGCATTGTATGATTAGAGACAAATCTAGGATAGTGGTTACCTTTGTGGGGGATAGAGGGGAATGTAAGCAGGGAAACCTCAAATGTATTGCAATAATGTTTTATTCCTTAAGCTTGGTCAAGGGTATATACTATGGTATGCTGAGGCCAGCTCATATCAGTTCATAAGAGCTGACTGTTAAAATTTCGGGGGTTTTCTAAGCCAGTTGTTAAATACATCCATTATTAAAATTTAAACTACATAAAGTCACAAATAAATGATATTAAAAACAAAAGTAAGAAATACTCAAAACGCATCACTTCCTAATTACTTTACTATTATCTGTGCTCTTGAGGTTATTTATTTATTTATTTTTCAGACAGGGTCTCACTGTGTTGCCAGGGCTGTGGTACAGTGGTGTGATCATAGCTCACTGCAACCTCCAACTCCTGGGCTCAAGCAATCCTCCTACTTTGGCCTCCCAAAGTGCTGGGATTACAGAGTGAGTCATCGCGCCTGGCCTCTTGAGGTTATTTACATTTACTGTATCTGTATGGTGGAAAGACTATAACTGATGTGCAACTGAGCATTTTTTCCTAACTCTGCTCAGAGACTTACTGTAAGTAGCCTGACATCAGCCACAGTGGGAATTTACATCACAGAAATTAGCAAATATTACAAATCAGGTTTCCTTTTTTTCTTTCTAGAAAGTAGGGTTCTTTTTTTCTCTACATTGCTTTTATTTTATGCAAAAGAAAGGGGAGTATTTGACATACTGTATTATTGGGGGTTTTTTCTTCAAAATATTAAGGGGGTATCTAGAGAGTAGATTGTGAAACATTTGCTGGCATGCCATTTGGTACAGAGGTGTTCTTATAATGTCCTCTAGATGTTTTTGTAGGTCTCTAATACTTTATAATATAACTAAAATGAAATATTTCATCATTTCCAATTTTTTTAAAAGTTAAACATCCTGCAATAGAAAGGATTACAATATATAATGTACAATAGATTAGCTGTAATTATATAATAAATATGTAATGCATTGTTTTATAATATCTGATTTGCATGTCACATGACATATTTATTATCATCCTAATAGGTATTGTTTTCCCTACCTGAACCCCTTGATGGGGCACTGTCTACAGATAGAGCACTTGGTCTGATGTTTCACTTGCTCAGCAATGGTGACTCGATGCAGAACAGCCAGCCACACCATGGACTGGGGCTCCAAGTTGACCCACTCCAGGAACTGGGAAGCTTCAATGACTGGCTTCCCAGTGCTCTAGGGAAACAAGAAGCCCAATGGGAATGACTGAGGCCCAAAGTGTCTTGTCTGTAGAATGGCAGCCCTCAGAGGAGCAAGGGAACCAGCAGGGCTTGGGTTGGCCTGTTTTTCAGAGTTGTTCACCTTCTGCTCTACCCTAGTTGAGCTGCTACAGTCCCCAATAGGGCTCTGACTCTAGAGCCCAGAGAAGTTTCTGTCCTCTTGTCCCATCCCAAAAAACTCCCTTACATCTGAGTACTTCAGATCAAAAGCCTAACTCTTAGTCCTTCTTCCCTCCCTTCTATCTCCCCTTCCCTCCCTCCCTTCCTTCCTCCCTCCCCAGTTTCATACTCACAAAACGGAAGCAACTACGAACACTGGGCTCCACATTGCTGCCCCCAAAGGCTGCCACTTCACCCAGCTGACGGGGCACCTGAATGGCCTCATGAAGCAGGACACCGAGGTGGCGTTGGTCACACTGGCTGCCTGAGTTGGCCACTTGGCTGAAGAGGTCTGCTGGCCCCACCATCAAGAATAGCCAACCCCAGTACAGGAATGGCCAGAGAATGGTGCAAGGAGAAAGAACAGAAAAGGAAGACAGGGAAAGAGCACATAGACTGAGCTAATGACTTTTGAAACTGGAATACTTAGAGATCCATCCCTGACTTTCTAGAAGCCCATGAGTTTTAAAAAGAGCATTCTCTGAGTTCAGAGAGAAAAAGTGAGACAGACACAAACAGAGAGCATCAGGAAGACAGGGAGAGAAAAAGATGAAAACAGAGACAGAACTCTGTGTAAGAGCAGTGCCAGACGCAGACATGACACTTCTCGGAAAACAGATTCCTCAAGAAGCAAGAAGGGGGGTGTGGGCTCAGGGTGCCTGAATGTGAGTCACAGTTGGGCTGCCATGCCCTTTCCTGTTCATGTAGCTCATGTAGTCTGACACTGCAGTAATCTCTCAATTGTCCACACAAATGGAAGGAAACACTGGCATGGATAATCCAAAAAGAAGAGCTAATCCAAAGTATCTGATCATCTAAAAATTTTCTGTAAGTGGTTGTGGAGTATAGTATGATACTTATATTTGAATTTGGGCTATATCAGTTCTTCTAGGACCTTCCTCCATCTAAATTCAGCCTTAGCAAACCTCCTCCAGAGATTATCTTCTGCTTCATACCTTGTCTAAGGTTTAGAAAAACACACAGAAGTAGAAGGCAGAAGGCTTGGGTTCAAGTTCTGGATCCATTACTGACTAGTTGAACTGTGAGTAAGTCATGAACCTCTCTATGTCATAGTTTCCTTACTTGTAAATTGAGGATAAATTATCATTGTGCATCCCATCTCAAAGGAATGTTAGGAGAAATAAATAATATCATAGCCATGAATATGCTTGAGGAAGTTCCCTTCTCTGTAAAGTTTTCTCATACCACTGTCATCTGTCTCTCTTCTGTGATCTGATATAGCATATATCCTTTGCCATTTAGATTATTCTCATTAGTACTTTCTGAAAAACACTTTCTGTGTACTTCTGTCTCCTTCTATGGACTGTAACCCACTTGAAGCAGGACTGTGTCTAATTTATTCTAGCGTTCACCCCCATTTAGCAGAGTGGTCAACACATATTAGGACTCAACAACTAATGATGCTGCTGCTGAAACATTCAAAATGCTAAACACAAGATGGAGGATGGAAGGGAAAGCAAAGGTACTATAAATCAGAGATGCGAAAAACTACAGAGGTATATACTGTTCACCTTCCAGATAACGGGGATTATTGCACCCTGCCCATGTGTTGATACAAGAAGATTTTAGTAGAATGTGTGTGTGTGACATGGCTTCAGACTGGGAGAGAGCTAAGCCTGGTAGGCCACAGGGGAATACAACTAGAAAGTCAGGGGCCTGGGTACCCCAGGACACCGATGCAGATTCCGGCTAAGTACTGACATCAGATCAGAAGAAACCAAGCCCCAGGGAATGACACCGGGAATAGTAATAGGCCTTTGGCTGTCATGTGTTCTTTGCAATAGCCTGGACCAAGAAGCATCACAAGGTAGCCCAAGTAGCCCTCTCCTGAGTCATAAGACCTACCACTGGCTTATCTTACCCTCTTCCTCCTCCCTCAACACCTCTCCCTCCACCCAACACCACTTCAGACTTTGGGGTTGTACTCACACTGAAGTTTTTCCTTTACTTCTGTGCCACACAGGCATGCAATGCCAGTCTTAAAGGACAATGCCCGCATCTTTCCACTGCGACCACTAGGTTTAAAAGAACAGACTGAGAACATGAATATATGTAAAGGGTTAACATCTTGGCATTCACTTCCATCACAGAGTTGATCCCAGCCCAGCCCTGTGCCAACCATGCCCCAAGCTGAGCTGGGTCCAAGTCCACCATGGGAGCAACCTCTTCCCACCATGCCCACTCGAGACATCCCATTTACTTTTTTTTCCTTTTTTCTTAATTATTAAATTAATATTTATTTTTTAGTTTAACTTAATTTTTTTTATTAGCTGGTTGTTTGAAACCCATTTACTTTTATCCTGGAAGAGCTGAAAGGCCTTACCTATCAAAAACATTGAGGAGCCAGTTGAGGCTCATGTCCACACAGAGTGGCACATTGACCAGGATGCCTCTTTCCTCCTCCAGCCGTTCATATAAGGCAGTCAGGCAGTGAATGACCTCCACCACATCCATCACGTGCTCACTGGCTTGCAGATCATGCTCATTGAAGATCTCCAGGGCTGTGGTTAAAGTTACCAGGTCCACTGGGAAGGAAAGGAGAGAGAAAAAAATATATAGTCAGAAGTAGAACCCCAGGGATTAGACACAGAGATAAAACAACCAGCGTCACCAAATTTGACTCAATCTCCAGACCAACCATTTGCAAGTATGTTACAAACTTGCCCTCTACCAAGACCCTCATCCTAAGGAGGAATAAAGCAGCAAAAGGTGCTCCAAATTAACCCAACATGTTTTTATACCCCTCTGCTCTTTGACATCAGTTTTAAAAAGATGGTGGGATGTGAGTAAATTCATCTCCTATGTTGTATTAACTCCTAAGGGATCAATCTCATTTTAAGTTTCTCTGTCTTTACACAAGTTTCAACTGCAAATAGGTTTGTCTATGATCCATGTTCTGAGAACTTAGACACCAGCTATGAAGGCTCAGGTATGGCTGGGGAAATGTGATATACATCAGAGGACATTTTAGTTACCTCCATTGCTGGATCAGCCTAACCAGACATGCCTGGGCCAGGAAGCTTGAGTGAATAGTGTCCATGAGAAAGGTCAGAAGGCATATAATATATTCTGCAGCCATACTGTTCCCTAACCACTGGCATTTTCTTCAAAAGTTCTATTGCTACATCCAGTAACCCCAAGATGGCAACCCAGGGATTGGGATACTTCCTGTCACAAAGCATTTGCTTGATTATCCATGTTGGGCAGGGGAAAAGGGACAAGGCTAACGGTAGGGTTAATTTGGAAACATGTCTGGGGCTTTGGGAGAAGGGAAGGGCCCTAAAAAAAGCAGGTCTTCACGGCCAGCATATCCCAGCCTTTGGAGAGTTTCTACCAAGCCAATCAACAACCCTGGCCCAGGTGGGATGAAAGTGGGAAACAGCAGACAGATGAGGAACAAGAGTAGGGAGATGAAAGCCAAAGGGAAGTATGGCAGGAGACGTACAGCGCAGGGCCTTCTGGACTCTGCGGAGCTTCATGGCAGTGCGATAAGCTGAGAACTTAATGTTGTTCAGATCAGCTGCAAAGAATGGAGAGATACCCACTCAGATCAGAGAAATGAAAATTAAAGCCACAACATGATATCATTTTGTACCCATCAGATTGACAAAAAATAGAAGTCTGACAATAGCAAGTGTCAACAAGGATTTGGAATAATAGGGACTGCCAGTAAAAGTACAAACTGAAATAATCACCTTGGAAAACAACTTGGTATCACTTAGTAAAATGTAACAGTTACATATCCTACCACCCAGCCAGCTATATATCCCAGAGCAGTGATTTACAAATATTTTTTGACCAAGACCCACAGTATGAAATTGATTTTGTATCATGATCCCATATACATACGCAGCTGTGCATGTATAAATAACTGAATCAAACATTTCAGGAAGCAATTCCTTACTAGATTTTATCTGATAAGTAAAAACATTACAAACTTAATATCAAATAGGACTCATGCTAAGGATCTATTGCATGTTAATACTTCCCAGTTTATTTCAAAATTTTTAAATGCTTGTGACAACATACTGAAATAATGTTATGACCTGCAGACTGAAAAATATGCCCTTGAAGAAACCCTTACACACATGCAATAGAAGACACATACAAGAATGCCTCAGCAGAATTGTTCTTATAAGCTCCAAACTAGAAATAACCCATTTCTAGTAGAATGGATAAAGAAACTGTGCTATATACAATGGAATACACTATAGCAGTGAAAATGAATGAACTATAGTCACATGCATCAACATGGATAAAATTTGCAACATAATGATGGGTCTCTCTTAGTAAGCAAAGATAAGGCATGCCAAGAGTCACACTCATCACAGCCTGGACAGTGTCTTTCAAAACAGATCAGACTTCACGTCTACAAGCATATTCCCTAATGTGATGATAAAATGGTCCAGAGGGGGATGTAGAACCTCCGGTTGAGGCAGGTGCAGAGGGGAAAGAAAGGAAAGGTATGGCCAGGTGCGGTGGCTCACGCCTGTAATCTTAGCACTCTCGGAGGCCGAGGTGGGAAGATCACTTGAGCTCAGGAGTTCGAGACCAGCCTGGGCAAGAGCGAGACCTCATCTCTATTAAAAATAGAAAAAATTAGCCTGGCAACTAAAAATAGAAACAAAAAATTAGCCGGGCGTGGTGGCGAGCACCTGTAGTCCCAGCTACCAGGAGTTTGAGGTTGCTGTGAGTTAGACTGATGCCACGGCACTCTCTAACCCGGGCAACAGAGTGAGACTCTGTCTCAAAAAAAAAAAAAGGAAAGGTTTTAGAGAAAGCATGAGACACTGATTTCCTCTTCCATTTGCTTATTGGCTGGGATTCCCTTCTATTTTTTTAAACCACTTCTTTGAGGTATGATTGACATACAAAAAGCTGTACAGATTTATGTCTACAACTTGATGAGTTTGGAGTTAAGTATACACCTGTGAAACCGTCACCACAACCTATGCCATAAACACATCCATCACCTCTAAAGGTTTCCTCCTGCCCTCTTTATTTATTATTTCTATAAGAACACTTAACATAAGATCTACTCTCTTAGCAAATGTTTAAGGATACAACCCAGTATTGTTAACTATAGGCACTATGCTGCACAGTAGATCTCTAGGACTTATTCATCTTGTGTAAATGAAACTTTATACCCTTCCCATTTCCCCCTCCTCTCAGCCACTGGCAACCATAGTTCTACTCTCTGCTTCTACAAGTTTGACTATTTTAGATTCCTTATATAAGTGGGATCATTTAGTATTTGTCCTTGTATGCCTGGTTTATTTCACTTAACATAATGTCCTCGAGGTTCATCCATGTTGTTTCATGTGGCAGGATTTCCTTCTGTTTCAAGGCTGAATAATATACTATTATATGGATATGCCACATTTTCTTTATCCATTCATTTGTCGATGGGCATTATAGGACAAAGGCAACTGTATAGATCCCCACCCTATACGGGAACCCCACATTCTTACCTAGGGTTTGGTATAACTCTGTCATCTTGGGATGGTCCCAGCAAGTGGTCTGAGCCTGGTGGCTACAAACAAAAGCATCAATATCACCAGTGTCCACACCACTCTCCCACCCCACCCCCCACATGTGTGTGCACCACTAAGTGACAGGTTGGATGCAAGAAGCTGCACAATCTGGGGGTGAACCTTTAAGATCCCAAAGCACAAGGGTTCACCTTTACCCAGGTAGAATCTTGAGCTCTTGAGATGAATAGGAGAAAAAATGGACTGGATGGAGGAATCCCAACAGACAAGGAGTGACAGGGACAGGTAGCAAAAAGATAGGCGAGGGAAGGGGTGGGCAGGTGACTGACCCGCTTCTGATTCAGATGGTCACTCACTTGATGTAGTAAGGAACTTTATTGGGTGAAATTGCTCTTTCCCAGGGTACCTGGACAGAGGCTGATAAAGGAGAAGAGAAAGAAAGCAAGCATAGTTCCACTAATGCTCTTTAGGCCCTCAACCACTCCCCTGCTCTATCCTCCCAAAGTGGTCAAGCCCAAAAGGGGATGCCTGTCTCTCACTGCCAGCTCTTAATAGCCGTTGAGGGTGGGGCAAACACTTCTAATGAACACACTTCTCTCCCTGATGTTAGGACAAGAGAAGGGGAAGAGGTTGTCACTGCCACCTTAATATACCAGAGATGTGGCAAGGGCATGAACTTGGCCTTGGCCACCCTAAAAATCTTCTCCCTGAGCAGGCTGCCATTTTTACCCGTTCAGCTGCAGGCAGCTGGATTGCTCCTGTGGATAGGAAGTGGATCCTACTTTCCTCTTGGGATTCAAAGCCCTTCCCCCAGAAGTTCAAGCTTCTCAGTCCTGTGGGACAGTGGGGAATGGTACTGCCCATTTCTCTCTCATAAGGAACTCTGGAAACTCATGCCCCTCTCTGCTCTGTGTCTTTATCTTCTAGATCTTCAAGAGATGGTCAAGTTACTTGGCCAACTTGCTCACTGCAGTTTCCCTGGGTATAAAAGCCCTCCGTAGGTATAGCTGCACACTAGTGATTATAATAGCAATAATACTAATCACAGTTAACATTTCTTGAGCTCCTACTATGTGCCAGATACTATGCTCAATGCTTTGTGTGCATATCTAATTTTCCTATCTGTATACTCTCACCATCTCCACTGCTACCTGCCTGGTCAGGGCCACCATAATCCCTCACCTCGATTATTGCAATGTGCCTCCTAATAGGTCTCCCTGCGCCCACTCTTGCCCCCCAGCAGTCTCTTCTCAACACTCTGACTCTGTTGAAACATAAGGGATCATGCCATCCCTCAGTTCAAACCCTGCCAAAGGTTCTCCATTGCATTCAGAATAAAGTCCAAAGTTCTTCCCATTGTCTACAAGGCCCTCTGTACTCTGGCCTCCCCAGCTCCTCCCCTCTTTGCTTTCTTCCTCCTTGATGCTCCTTGGGCACATCCCCACCTTAAGGACCCTTAAGGGCCTGGATCTCTGCCTGGTAGGCTCCTCCCTCAGCGCTCCACATAGTTCATTCCTCACCTCCTTTGGGCCTCTGCTCAAATGCTACCTTCTCAGTCACGTCTCTGCTGACTACCCTATTCAAAATTGCAACACCTCCCCCCACGCCCTACCCAAGCCTTCCCTGCTTTAATTTTTTCTATAGCCTTTGTCACCAATTGGTCTTAGATGTATTTTACTTATTTGTTTATGGTCTGGCTTCCCTGGCCAGAATATAAGCTGTGTATGGATTTCTGTCTGTTTTGTTCACTGATATAGCTCCAGTGCATAGAACAGTACTTGGCCCATTGTTGAACAAATAAAGTCATTTAATTCCCATACCCTGATGAACTAGGGAATATTCTTCCTTCTTTTTACAGATGGGAAAACTGAGGTTCAGAAAGGGCAAGCTATTTGTTTCAAGCTTGCACAGCTGTTAAGTTGAGGTGCTGTGACTCACATCCAGGTCTCTCTGATTTGAGAGACTGTTCTTTTAACCACTATCCTACACTGTTTTATCTTTACTGCTTCTCAGATGCCAAAGTATACTGGGCTCCCACCAGGCCCCCAGGGGATAAAAATGGACTCTCTTGGAAGATGGTTGAGGTTCTCCTAAGAGAAGTCCAGTTTGGCTCACGTACAGGAGAGGAAATGCTGTGACCCAGGGCCAAAGTCCCGGTGGGCATCCTGGAGCTGCTTGAGCCTCTCGCCAACTGACACCTATGGAAAGAACAGGTAAGAAGTCAGTAGATTCATTCCAGCTATTCAGTGTGGGATCCCCAGGTGCCTCTGGGGATCTTTATGAGCTCCCTCATAGGCTGGCTTTTCTCTGATTCCAGCCCTTCCTGCCATCACCCAACTCCTTGCCCTTCCTCAGGACTCCCAAGGGTCAGAGTAGAGCATCCCTAATTCCAGGCCACAGTTACACTTTCCCTGCCCCTGTCTGCCCCGAGTGCCCAAATCTAGAAAGGCCCCTCTAATTTCTTCATTTCAAACAAACACTCCCTGCAGCTTAGAGGTTGAGAAGCCCATTCTTTGGCCCCATGTTCTCCACTACTCTTTTGCCATGCAGGACCCATTTCAATACCCCTTCATTTCCTTTGAACCTGAAGAACTTTTCCCCAAGCCTAGTTATATTGAGGCACTTCCACATGGTTCACTCCAGGCTGCTCTTCTACCTGTAGCTGCTTCCACTGGATGTTGATCTGCTCCAGGGCCCGGGAATTCTCCATTGACAAATGCACATCAGAAATGGCAAGTTGGTGGGCTAGATCATTCACCAACTTCACTCCATCTTTCATGGGGGAGAATTCTTCTTTGAATAGCTGGAGAACCAGGACCCAAGTGCCACAGCAGACAGAGAATAGGAAGGATTAGTCATTTACCTCAATTTCTTCCTCTTTACACCAAGGTTTTGTTTCAACAAAACAACCTAGGTGCTTGTCTATTAGGGCAACCAGACTAAGGTGTGGGTGACCACTGTCCTTATCCTCTTCCTTTCCTCTCAGAAAACATCAGGGAAAGAGAAGACAGTCGAAAAACAGAAGAGACTCCATCCAAATCAGGCCCAAATCTAGCATATAAACTGAGAGGCTCAGTTGTAGTCCAGGCCAACAATGGAGTCTCAGCAGCAGGAACACTGTCAGGGTCTGGGGACAGCACTGGCTCTCAGGATGGTCTGTAGTCAGGGAAGGGGCCAAGCATACCTTAATAGCCTGGATATGCTCTGGGAGTGAATCAATGAAGAGATCCCCAATGGGCTCCCAAGTAGCTCGGACTCCCTCGGCTTGGGTAAGAGTGGTGCTTAACTCCTCCATTGCCCCTTGGATCTCCAACAGCTGCTCCAGAGTGCGCTCAATGTGACGGTGCTGGTCCACACAGCGGGCTGTCAGTTTCTCCCATAGCTCACTGGCCACCGTTGCCTGCTTCCACACAAAGCGGCTAAGATTCTGGATCCGCTGTCTGGGGGAGGTATCTGCAAGGACAGGCAGGAAGCCAGGTCAGGCCAACAGGCAGGAGTAGCCCGGGGAAAGACAGAGACAAAGACAGCCCTTTATAAAATGTGTGTGCGTGTGTATGTGTGTGTGCATGCATGCATGTTTGTGTATATATTCAAACACACACAAGTACATATTTTTCCACGGTTGAGTCCTTTTGCACATTCAGGATTTTTAAAAAAAATTAAACTGTTTACTTTGAAATCATTATAGACTCACATGCAGTTGTAAGAAATAATATAGAGATCTCATGTACCCTTTACCCAGTTTCCTCAAATGGTAACATCTTGCAAAACAATATAGTACAGTATCATAACCAGGATATTGATATTGACACAATCCACGAATTTTGTTTAGGGCTCCCCAGTTTTACTTACATTCATGTGTGTGTGCATACATGCATGTTTAGTTCTATGTGATTTTATCACGTGTTATTTCATGTATCCACCATTACAGTCAATAGACCACACTGTTTTCTTCTATTTACTGTATCATACAGATTTCCTCATATTTTAAAAAAATGGGGAAGGTAAAAAGTGAGTAAAATACTTTAAGAGGTGTACTGAGGTGAATCATCCAGAGTCCTATTCACATGACCCTGAAAGGTAATTTTGCCTTTGTCTGCAACCTATTTCCATCCAAAGAATGGAGGCATTTTATCAAGACCCAGCCCAGGAGACATTTGGTATAATAAGCCCAGCTTTTCCACCTAGGCTCCTAATTTGTAGATTTCCTCTTCCTCCCTCAGACCTCCCTTCAGAAGAAGATTCTGAGCCCCAAAACCCCAGGCTAACTAGAACTGTTCTGCTCTCTCTTGAGCTTGTCCTACTTGAGGCTCACTGGGCAGCAAATTAAGTACTAGCCCTCCTATTGAGGGGCTAGAAGTAAACTGAGAGGGCAAATGGCATTGATGAAGGGCTCAGCTAGTGAAGGGTCTTTCCAGGCTATTCACAGCCCATCTCAGAGGGCTTAGGATTCTTTCTGGAGAAGAGGGCTTGTTGGACCACCACTCAGACCTAATCACTATGGATCCCACCCTGCTGCCTTATTTGAATCTAGACCATGACGACCCTCTCTATCAAGGGAAAGGGCCAGAAGTCACCAGAGTCAGTATCAAAGAGCCACAATCAATTTTCCTCTCAAAGATCATCATCTAACTTCTTAGCTTTTAAAAAGGTTTTTTATATGCTGGTTGATTAGAGCATCACCACATGTCCCTCTATGTTGGAATAAAGCAGTATGTTTTTAAATGACATACTGCTACTTTTATTCACTGAGTTAGCTCAATTCATTTGACTGTATTTTTCTTTTTCATGTCTCATTAAAAGGCCACATGTGATGCTCCAGACAGCCACATACAGCTTTGGGCCACACAGTGGTGACCCCTGCTCCAGGCTCTATCCTCTTTGCTTTTTCCTAAACTTTGAATCTTGCTCCCTCCCAACTCTGGACTGACTCCCAGGAGAAACTATCCTCCTAGATAACAGCTGAGAAAACGAGTTTGGGGAGGGTTAGGAGGGTGTTTGTTTAGCAGTACATAGCTTAAGAAGAAGGGGGAAGAGCAGAAGACTACCTACCTTTGCTCTCAGAATGAGGTTCCTCTAATTCCTCAAATGGGTGCTGGGACAGGAAGGCCTGAGCCGACTCCAGTACAGAGTAGATATAGGGGCCTCGAGACTTGACTTCTTCCATAAAGGCCTGTGAGATTTAGCAGTATAGTTAACAGAGGGGAAAAGTCTTTCAATTGCTTTAAATTCTATCCTGCAATTGACAACTTTCTTCTCCTCAGTGTGACTTGATCCTTTGGCATTATTAGGTATCTTTAGGCTACCCAGACAAAAAGACATGCAGTCCTTCTTATAGGCAGAAGAATAACTCTGACACTGAAAGGTCTAATACGAAATGGGTCTGTCTATGCCATAGGGTAGAGAGAAATGTGGGGATCTTGCTTTTCTGAAAGATCAGAAAGTCCTTTGTAAGGGACTTAGGGAAATCAAACCAGGATGGGCAGGATTTATATCAAAATTTTAATTAAATTTTTCATTGAAATATACACAGAGTACACAAATCAAAAGTGTACAGCTCCATGTAATCAGTACTGAGATCAACAGAACTCTACCAGCATCTCAGATGGCCCCCTGGTGGCCCCTCCCAGTCACTGTTCCATCCTTCCCCCTCAGAGGTGACCATGATCCTGACTTGTAAAATCACCGATTAGTTTTGCCTATTTCTTTTTAAGGTCTCGTTATGTTGCCCAGGCTAGAATCGAACTCCTAGGCTCAAGTGATCCTCCTATCTCAACCTCCTGAGTAGCTGAGACTACAGGTACGCAACCCTGTGCCTGGCTTAGTTTCGCCTAATTTTGAACTCTATATGAATGGAATCATATAGTATATACTCCTTTTGTATCTTTTTTTTTTCACTCAACATACTGTCTGTAAGATTCATCTATGCCATGACACATAGTTATAATTTATTTTCTTACCATATTGTCTTCTATTCTCTACTTGTTTTTAAGAAATATTGTTATTTTATAACTATAGAGGTAATATACGTCTTAGAAATAGTAGGAATTTCAGGAAGAAAATTAAAAAGAATTCCAATTTTATTATCTAGAATTAACCATTGTTAATATCCCTTCCTATGTTGTTAGGTGTATATACATGCACATACATCTATATACATTTTTATACACTTGTGATCCACCTGCACATAGTTTTGTATCCTATGTTTCTTTCATTTAGCATTATATTATGTTCATTTCCCCATGTCTCCCATTAAAAATTAGGGCAGAGTTTTAAGGGAAGCCAAAATTTGATGGGAGCGATAGAAAGGAAAGATTTGATTTAGTCCACGGCATGCTATTCATAGACCAGCAGGATTGCGTACAGCCCTTTATTACTTAAGGTGCCTATGCAGAGATGGGTGTCTGTCTGTGAGGGTATTATAGAAGGGATTCCTTCCCAGCTGACAGGATACACACCACAGCATCCAGGATTCTAACCTACCGCATGTGTCTCCTTCTCCTGTTGCACCAAGGCCACATCCCCTTGTAGGGGCAGCTGAGCTGACAACTCCTCATCCTTTTGGCTGAGCCAGTCAATAATCTCTTGAAGAGGGAGCTGAAGCTTTCCACTGTGGTCTGAGAAGGCCTCTAGGCGAGCGCTGCACACAATGGGTAAGATCAGTGATGTTCAATCTTCTTTTTAAGTGGCAAAACATTGTTTTCCCCAAACAATACTTATATGGAACCATAATATAGTAAACAGATTCAAAAGGAACTTCTCTAGCTAAAGTAAGAGAAGGCCTGGAGCCCTCCCTCTTGCCCACCCACAGAGGTTCCCAAAGCACCTCCACATGGAGTACAGTACTAAAACCAATAGGTAGAACCATCAGTGGGGAGGCATTCCAAACTTGAATGGCTTAAAATGCTACTTTGTGGACCCTTAGTTACTTTAGTTGCATGCCAAGCATCAGACCAGGGAAGGTCAGACACTGATCAAGGGTATTAAGGGTCACAGACATCTGGTTCCCCTCTTGCCCTGGCAAAATTCAAGTCCTGTCAAAGTGCTCAACACACAGGCTCCTCTGAGCCTACTCTGTGAGCAGGAGAGGATGCAGTGAGAAGAAAGGGCAAGTTGGGTGGTTGAATGTAGGCATGCACATGTGCAAGGGTGCATATGAATATAAACAGTGAAGGGACCCAAAGGATGATAGAAACATTGGCTAGAGGTTTGAGATATAGAAGCAGAAAAATCTCTACTGTACAATCATCTCTGTCTGCCTCCTCCTGCCCTCCAAATGAACCATTAGCTGAGGTCCAAATGATAGGAAGCTGGAGGTTGGCCAAGGCTGTGTGTAGCCATCGAGCCCATTCCCCTTAGCTGACAATAATAACTATCTTTATTCATTGTCTCCCTATCACCAAGCCCTTCGCCTAAATTATTGCTTCAACTAATTCTCATAACAACCTTAAGGGGCAGCCATTACTATTCCCCAGAGAGGTTAAGTAGTTTGCCAAAGGTCACACAGTAAAAGTCTCTGTTAGAACTATGATTTTAACCTAGGTTTTTCTGACTCCTGAGCCTACATTCTTTCAACTTCTCCACACTGCCTCATCCCCCACCAGAGCCCATCAGGAGTTTGGGCTTTGGTGATAGGGGGTGGAGAGGAAAAGTGGCAGATATACACAGAGGGATAGGGGAAAGAGAACAACTGAGATAGAAATTGCCTTCAAGCTCTTAGTGAGTGGCCCTTACTCTGGGGAGGAATTGGTGGGCTGATAACTCATGGATGGGAGTGGAGGGCTTGAAAGGATGGGAAAGCAAACGGATGAGACCTACCAAGATGGAGGAAAGCTATGAGAGGAAGAGGAGGAGGGAGCAATCGTTTCATTCATTTGCACATCAGCACTTTTAAGTTTAGAGAGCATTTCCACATCTTAATTGAATCTTTGTGACCACACTGTGAGGTAGTTAGGACAAGTATTATTCCTCTACTCATTTTTTTTTCTTTAAAAAAAAAAATGGAAGCTAAAATTCCGAGAACTCAAAACAACTTATCCAAGGTGATGCAACTCCTTAAAACTGAGGCTCAAATCCAAATTTCCTGACTTCTAATGAAGGGTTCCCAAGTGCCAGAGTAGGAAAGGGAGAAGTGGGTGGTGAAGCTAAAGAAAGGGAGATGCATAGGCTGAGAGGAGAATGACAAGCTGCAGCGGCAAAAGGAGCCCAATACTGTCCAAGGCGATTCCCTAAGGCACCTGTTTCTAGGGGTCAGGCCTTACCGGAGGTTGTGAGACTTCTTTTTGATTTCATTCCAACACAGATTCATGGCTGATGGTTCTAGGGGTCCGACGGCACCAACAGACCCATTCAACAGCTTTAGGCTTAGGCAGGAAACCCCAGCACCATCCTGAGGAGGCGTAGGGGTGGTGACAGCAGCTCTAACCTAGACAGAAACACAGACATCTCATGATTCCCAGAGTGAGCCACACCCTAGTCTGCACCAAGCCAAGGGTGAGACAAGTGTGAACAAGGGGAAAGAAAGGCTGGTTCCAGAGTTCAAAAGTCCTATTCTGTGTGCGTGTATGTGTTCAGGGGGCGAGATGAAAAAAGACTCCATTCATTGTCAGTCACACAGAACTGCTGCCTACTATTATTATTATTACTCTTAGTATCATGAATTCTGCCAGGACCACTGCCCAGATGGGGGTCTGGAAGTACTTGCATTAGGTAAGAAACTTCTCAGAACTGCCCAAACGCTGGGCAACTACAGCATTCCAGGTGAGCTGTAGGCTCATACTTCAGGGTCCCACAGTTTACTCAATGTTCTAAAAAAGAAAGCTGAGGGGCTACCTCATAAAGATTCAGAGAGGAAGTAGACTGGCCAGAGAGAACTATCAGTAGTAGCTGTCCTACTTCCCAAATGGATTTCAGCCTTGATGTCTCCTGCCTCCCTTTCCCACCTGCACTTCCCACCACAGTCAGGAAGCCTAGACATAGTCCTAAAGAGCACTGCTCGTGAAGATGAACAAAGGACTCTGACCAGAGTCAGCAGCCAAGAGGTCAAGCCATGGGGCCTGCCAAAGTCTAGTCTCAGGCCGTCAGGCTCAGAGCCCATCACTTGCTCTCCTGGGTACTAGTAAGGTCCTATGGGGGAACTGTGGGGTTTAGGGGAATGGGGGTCATGCAAATGGCCCTAAGGAAGGTAGCTACCTACAGCACGGGGGCAGGAGCAGGTGGAGGGATGGGGAATTAGAAGAGGAAATCTCAGCTTGGGCTGCTCCACCCTAGCCTAGGGAGACCTACACAGCGGCCTGCTTACCTGTCTGCCCACTTGCCTTCATTTGGAAATAAAACAGCCCCGCTAGTTAGTGGCTGAGACTCCCCTTCCCCCTAAACCACACTTCCTCCCCACATAAGACTCTCCAGGCAATTAGGAAATCCATCGTCCCATTACAACCACAGGTCACAGCCACACTGTGAAAGGGAAGTGAAGGGGCACAGCTCAGAACTCCTGCGGCCCCATGCACTGACCCTACCTGTGCTGCCTGGGGAGTCAGTGGCAGGATCGGGCAGCTCCATGATTATCCCTCAGCAGGAATCCAGACCCAGTGAGTGCCTGGTGAGCTGCAGGCAGGCAGAGTCCTGACAGGCTCTCAGCAAGCCTGCTTGTGAGGCAGGTGGAGCTGAGCCAGGCCAAGAGGCGGGGGCTGTCACCCTGTTTGTTTACTGACCCCCCAGGAATCTGGAGGGGGCGGCTATGTCAGGGCCTGGCCGGTGAATCAGAGCTTTGTCCCTGGGGAATTCCGGCTCACTCCCAACTGGGCCTGCCACAAGGGCCAGGATGGCCCTCCCAGGCTGGCAGGGATGGCGGGAGTGGGACTGGGCATTCCATGGTGCTGAGGAGGGGCGTGCAGAGGGTAGCTTCTGTTGATTTATTTTCCCTTTTCACGGAAGACACAAAGAGCTCACTCTGCCTCTAGGCCCACCCCTTCCCTGAGGTGGAGGAAAGGATCTACCACTTTGGTGATAAACTTCTGGTAAGCAATTTCCCCAAGGTCTGGCAGGAGGATGGGCTTGGGAAATAAGCCTAATCCTCAACTAAGTAAGCCTCCTCAATATGTGTGGCACACCTGGGGAGACAGCTATGGGATGACAGCATCAGGAAGCCAGGGCAGCAGAATCCGTCTGAATTTTATTATCCTCATATGAGTGCAGGGCCCAGGAGGTTCACTGGAGCCCACTATGAAAATGAGGGGTTGCTCAACCCTGCCTTTGAGAGGCACAGAGAGGAGTGGAGGCAGAGCCATAGCCCTCAGACTTTTCAATGCACCCTGAGGCCAGAGGGAAATGGATGGTCTATGGGCATCCCCTTGGACCTCTGCAGGGGAAGGAGAGGGAACACAGGGACCCAGCAGTGCCACATAGGGAGCCGGTGCTAGGGAGGCTCTCATGCCCGCCTGTGCTACCCTGGAGAAAGCCCCTTCCTATAAGCCACTGGCCCAAGGGGCAGGGCCTCGCCTGGAAGCGGCCACTCTTCTCCTTCTCTAGCAGACTCGCCTGGGGAAAGGTTAACATTCCCAAGCGGGGACCCCACCCCTCAGCACTGAGAGGAAACACTTCGTTTTTACCAAAAAGGGTTCTGTTCCCATCCTCATTTATCTCCCACAGAGTCTTCTGGGCTTTCCACAGTTCCACATTGTTTCCATGCTGAGGCCCACCTACAGGAATAGTTGGAACAGCTGCCTGACCCTTTCTGGGGGTCTGGGGTGGAGCCAACTGGGGTGGCTGGGGAATGCCAGGGGATGGCAGGCCAAGAGCAGGGAGTAGCTATAGCTCAGGGCCGCAGCTTCACTTGTGCTGGGATAATTGGGCTCAAGCCAGTCTCAGAGTCCTCTGGACTGGGAACGCCCCAGAGTTAGAAATGGTCCCTTTTGACCCAGCCACAACCAAGCCGTCCTGGCTCTGGGGGAAGCACCCAGGATGAGCTGGGCCCCACCCATGTTAGCCTTTCATTCCCTCCAGCCTTCTTCTTAGTTTCCTAAACCCCTACCTGGCTCCATCTCCCTGTTCTTCCTCTCCTAGTTCCCCCACATACTCTCAAGTTCCACCTAGCAGAGCCAGGCACATAATAGGTATATAACAAATAGCAACTGGCTGGGTACAGTGGCTCATGCCTGTAATCCTAGCAGGCTGAGGGAAGAGGATCACTTGAGGCCAGGAGTTTGAGACCAGCCTGAGCAAGTGTGATACCCTGTCTCTACCAAAAATAGAAAAAATTAGCCTCTATCAAAAGTAGGAAAAATTAGCTGGGTGTGGTAGCATGCATCTGTAGTCCCAGCTACTCAGGAGGCCGAGGCAGGAGGATAGCTTGAGGCCAGGAGTTTGAGACTAGCCTGAGCAAAAGCGAGACCTCCATCTCTACAAAAAAAAAACAAAAAACGAAAAACAAAACAGAAAAAATTAGCTGGGCATGGTGGTGCGTGCCTGTAGACCCAGCTACTCAGGAGGCTGAGGCAGGAGGATTACTTAAGTCCAGGAATTTGAGGTTGTAGTGAGCTATGATGACATCACTGCACTCTAGCCCAGGTGACAGAGTGAGACCTTGTCTCAAAAAAAAAAAAAAAAAAACCCAAACAAAAAAACATAGTAATTGTTTTCTTTCCTTCTCCCGATCAATTGCCTTCTATTTCTGGCTTTTGTGGTCAAGATATTTTTTTTCTCACACCGCTCTCACTGAGGGGCTCTCTACCCATCCCTTGAGCCTTTGAAACAAAGGCCACAGGGAAGGAAAATAAACTGGAACATAGCAGAAGAGAGAAGTTGGTTCATATTATTCACAATAATAAAATGAGGTCCTGAGGTCCCCCTGCCTAGGTGGTAAAGCTTGGAGGGGGTGGACAATGAGCAGGGAGCAAGCCTTTTGGAAGGACTCAGGCTTTTTAATCCCTTGACCCTGTGAAAGTCCCACTCTGGGCAAGGAATAGGTTAATGGGAGACTTGAAGTTGATCTTTGAGAATACATTAGAGGCAGCAATTCTCTCTGGCTGGTTGTGGGAAAATAGCTCAGGAGGACTTGACCCTCATGCCTCTCTGGACCTTGGCTTTCCCTCATTATTCTCCTCCAAACAAGCTCCCCAGCACCCACATTCTCCATCCCAACTGCCTTTCTCCCTCCCTATCTCCACCCTGTAAATTCAGCTGCTGCCTGCTCCCCTAGTAGTGACTCAGCACTGCAGCTTATCTGTGAGACTTCAAGAGACATAGTACTTCTTATACTCTCATAACCTCTGGACCCCAGAGCATTGTAGTATAATCCAAAATATGCTTATGTGTCTCCCTTCTCCAGTCAACTTTCTCTGGACCTCCCTCATTGTCAGGAAATGGGGATGCCCTCTCTAGATTACTGTCTCTCACACATCCTCTACCCATCTACCTACATACACAGGCAGATACACACCACCACCACAGAACTCCTAGGGGAGAAGAGAGAGAGAAGAAAGGCAGGTAGGAAGCTCAGGGAATTCTAAGTGGGGCTGAGCTAGGAGCTGCGAGGAAGATTAGGGACTTAGAAGAAGAGCTGATGACAGGAGAGAGATACATGCAGAATATGTGAGGTATGCCAAAGATAAGCCACACCAAGGGCAGGTCCTGCCTTGTCCTACCTAGACCATGCCCTGAAAGATCACAGTCTTCTAGGACCTCTCCAAACCTGTAACCCTTAGAAAGTTAACATGGAACCAGCCTTCCTCCGCCACAGTGGACCCTTTGGCTTGCCCAGCCCAATGCCATTCCTTGACCTGTGCTCCCCATAAAAGGCCTCATGAGTGATAAGTGATGGGCCTGAAGGATGCCTCACACTCTCCAAGTTGTTTCATGTATACAGAGAGTGCTCCTGAGCCTTAGGAAGCATGGGTACCCCAAGGACACACAGATCCCTCGCCCACTATTTCTCTACAGGTCTTTCTTTTACTATCAGAATCTTACCTGAGGCTGGGGGCAGGTGCTTCGGAGGCTACTGCTGTGATGGAACTGGTCAGTTGCCCGCCACTCATGACATCGTGGGAAGGTATAAGGGCATCCCTGCATGACCATAGATTGCATCAGAACCAAGGCTCATGGGGGGTGAGGATGGGCAGTGCACCGACTGTTGAGCATTAAGCACCTGGAAGAGTATCAAGGAGAGATTTAGGATCAAGACCTAGAAAAGGCCTATGAATACAGCATCTACCCAGAGGTACCTTGATCAATTATGCAAATAACTATTCAAAGCTTACTGACCTACCCAGGCCACCATGTAGCATAACAGACTTTATTTAATTATTGATCAAGGAAGTATTTATTGCTTACCTATAGTGCTTTGTGCTAAAGACACAAAGATGAATTGCTATCTGAGATTTCACAGCCTGGAGGTGGGAGTGATGGATAGGGGAGGCAGTCATGTAAGTTGAGAATTAAAATGCGTATGTGGCAAATGCTATAATCAAGATTTGACCAAGAGGCTGGGGGAGTACAGAGTGGGGGGAACAGCTAACTCTACCTGAGAATGTGCACAGATTTCAGAGAGACTTCATTTGAGATGAGTCTCAAAGAATGAGTAGCTGTTTGCCTATGCAGAGAAGGTAAGAAAGGGAGAAGGGCATTCTGGGCAGACCAACCCACCTGTGTAAAGGTAGACGTCACAAAAAGGCATAGCATGTTCAGAGAATAGTGAGTTCAGTATGGCTAGAGTTTAAAAGGGATAGAGGTGAAAAAGATATGGGGCCTGCCTCTGAGCAGTTCATATACAGAAAGAACAAACATGGGGAAAATAAAGGCCATAAAGAATTATTTGCATTAATAATAGAAGTATTTACAGGCTAGAGTAAAGAGACAGATGAGGGAAAGGTGAGTTCTATCTGGTCATGTCAAGAAAAGTGTCCCTAGAGGAAATGTGCTTGAAATGAGTCACGAAAGAGAAATAGGAGTGTCATCAGGCAGAGAAGATAAAACAAAAAAGAACATTCCAAACAGCACGAAAATAAAAATAAAATGTGTTTGGCATGACCAGAGTACAAGGTAGGTGCCTTGTTGGGAGTAACAGGAGATGAGGCTGGAAAATGAGGCTGTGGCCAGATTGGGCCATGCCTTGAATGACAAGCAGAGGCTTTATCTTGTAGATACTGGGGAGGCAGTGAAGATTTTAAGTAAGGGAGTGACATGACCACATTTGCATTTTAGAAAGAGCCTTCTGCCTGCCTTGTGGAGTGATTCTTCCAGGGGAAGAACCCATTGAGAAGCTGTTATAATAGGCAGACAGTTGCAGTGAGGATGGAGCAGACAGCATGGTTTTGAGGTACACTGGAGAAGTAAAATATTAATATATTGGGCTTGGTGATCAATTGGATGTGAAGGGAGAGGGAAATGAAGGAGTCAAAAGTTTCTAATTTGGGAGCTGGGTAGATAATGTTGCCAACAGCAAGAAAGGAAAGAAAGGAGAAAGACTAAATTTGGTATGGTAGGGGGTGAGGGCAGCGTTATATAATAAGCTATGCTTGAGACATATTCGGCTTTAGATGTTAGGAGCTAAGCTTAGAAAGGAGAGATATAAGCAAAAAATTTAGATATATAAAGCAATTAACAGTTAGTGAATGTACATAAATGTGATGAGAATGGGTGGCAAAGACTGTTTTGCAAATAATAAAGGTGATCTTTTTCAGTGCTGGGCAAATACACGCAAACCCTGATCCAAAGGGCAGGAACTGAGCATCTTTGCTTCCTGATGCTGATGATTAAATAGCCACCATTTTAAGACTCCATTCCAGTGGTTCCCAACATTTTAGGTATAAGGGCCCTTTTTTAAGATTAAAAAAAAAATTTCACTTCACCCACTCACACCCACAATAGTAGCTGTACTTTTAGAACTTACAGAGTGAGAAAAACATTTATACATTTAAAGATCTGTGGACTCTGCATTAAGTACTCTTCTCTCCTCCTCAGAGATACATGGTCCAAGAATTGGGGACCATTACAGGTTACAATGGTGCAAGAGTTTGTGGTTTGAAGGATATTTTGTTGTAGTTAAAGCCCCTAGAGATTACACAGCTACATAGATCCTCATCCCTAGAGATTCCCCAAAGAATGGCTGAAAAGATGGCTCCTCTGTGATTGGACACCATAAAAGAATTAGTCACTCAGATAAAAAATAAAGTATTGCTATGGACATGTTATAAGAATAAAGGCTACAAAAGTCTTGCTTTCAGACCTCTTTTTATGTTAACGTTTTTATTTTTGCTGATTACACAAGCAATGCATGTTCTTTATAGAAAAATTGGGAAATATAAAAAACCATAAGGATGAAAATAAAAATAATCTGTACTATTACCACTCAGAGATAACCATTACTAACAGGTGTGAAGCCTTATAGTTTTTCTATGAAAAAATATATATCTACTTTTAAAATAAAATTGTCATCATATGCTATGTATCATTTTGTATCTTGCTTTTTGTACTTGCCATTATATCACGGTTATTTTAGAATGTCATTAGCTATTCCTCTAAAACATGATTTCTACCAGCTGCATTGGTGGTACAGCACTGTGGTTGAGGCTATGGGCTCTGGTGTCCGACAAACCTACAGTCAAATCCACAAAGCTATTAGCAGTGTGGCCTGGGACAAGTTAACCTCTCTGAGCCACAGTGTCCTCACAGAATTATTCTAATGATTAAAATGAATAATGTACTTAAATAACTTAGCACAGTGTCTGGTAACAGTACATGGCTCAATAAGTGTTAAGTATAATAACTGTTGTATAGTATTCCAATGAATGGATATACCATAATTTATTTTAACAGTTAGACATATATTTATGGTTCTTCTGTTTTATAAATCAAACTGCAATGAACATCCTTGTGCATATTTGCGATTCTTTCCTTAGGATAATTGGCTAGAAGAGAGAATTTCTGGATCAGAGGGTATGGAACCAATTTCAGGCATATAACACATATTTCTAAATTGCTCTAGAAAAAGTTATATCACTTTAGACTATCACTAGCAATATATGAGACGTGCCAGTTTCCAAGCACACTTGCCAAAAGTGTGTATTGTTATTTTATTTGCCAACTTTGTTAGTGAAAATGGCATCTAGAATGTTACTTTGCATTTCTTTAAATAGTAGAGATATTTAGCTTTTCCCCCACATTTTTAGCAGCCATTTGTATTTCTTCTTTCATGAACTCTCTCTTTTTCCCTCTCTTGAGATTCACTTCTCTCCAGATTAACTTCCTTCCTTCTTATTCCTCTACTGACCTGATGCCAGGTTGATGCTTCACAAAACAAACTAAGAAAAACCCAGGAAGTCAGAGAATTCAGACCTTCTAATCCTGACACAGGCAGAAAAGGAATAAGCTCCTTTTGGTCCTAGCATGACTATCCTCTGCTATTTTCAGACTTTGCCCCTGACTGTGACCTCAAGTGATTTGACCTCTCTAGGCCTTGGTTTGCTAATCTGTCAAATGTTAATGTTTAAGAGTTGCCACGCTTCAAAACACTATCATTCCCTGTATTTGTATAGCATGCTTTTGTAGTCTGTTGTACTATCTTTCATAATCCTCACCACAACCTGGTAAGCTTATCCCAGCCAGAATTATGATCCCATATAACAGATGAAGGCACTATTAATTCACAATTGCAAAGACATGGATTCGACCTAAGTGCCCACCAATTGATGAGTGTACACACACACACACACACACACACACACCATGGAATACTAATCAGCTGTAACAAAGAATGAAATTATGCCTTTTGTAGCAACTTGGATAGAACTAGAGGCTATTATCCTAACTGAAGTAACTCAGGAATGGAAAACCAAACACCACGTTTTCACTTATAATTGAGAACTAAGCAATGGATATGCAGGGATGTACAGAGTGGTATAATGGACCTTGGAGACTCAAAAAGGGGAAGAGTGAGTAGAAGGGGGGTGAGAGATGAAAAATAACTCGTTAGGCACAATGCACACTATATGGGTGATGGGTACACTAAAAGCCCAGGCTTCATCATTATACAATTCATATACGTAACAAAAGCCCACTTGTACCCCTAAATCTATTGAAATAAAAAAAGCAACAGATAAAGGTGCTGAGGCACAAGTGAATCTGAGCCTCCTCATTCCTGGGCCAGTGCTCTTCATTATACACAAAGATTCTGCCTCTCTATCTCTATCCTGCCCCAAATCACCACCTGCACATACTGATTCTTTTCCGATTCCTCCTTTTAATTTGCAGAGGATATGAAGGATTGGAGATGAATCAGACTTGGTCCCCAACTGGTCAAATGTAGGAAATAAGATATATAACAAAAAATAAAATTTAAGGGAGAAAATGATTCATACCCTATGTGAGTATTATGGTTTGAATATTTGTCCCCTCCAAAACTCATGTTGGAATTTAATCTCCAAAGTGATAGTATTGAGAGGTGGGACCTTTAAGAGGTGACTGGTTCATGAGTGTTTTGCCATCATGAATGGATTAATCCATTCATAAATTAATGGATTAAAAGGCTATCATGGGAGGGGAACAAGTGGCTGGCTAAGAGGAGGAATAGAGACCTGAGCTAGTATGTTAGCATGCTCAGCTCCCTCGCTGTGTCATACCCTGCACCGCCACAGGACTATTCAGAGAGTTTCTACCAGCGAGAAGGCTCCCACCAGATGTGGCCCCTTAACCTTTTCAGCTTCCATAACTATAAGAAATAAATTCCTCTTCTTATAGATTATCCAGTTTCTGGCATTCTGTTATAAGCAACAGAAAACAGACTAAGACAGTGGGACACAGAAATCATGCTATAAGAAGTCACAGAGGAAGAAGTGTTCACTTCTCTTTGAAGGGATTTAGGATGTATTTATGCAACAGATGCTTTTGAGCTAATGTGAGAGGGAAGATTTGGACACATGGAGTAGTGTGGGGGATGCTTTTTGGGTAGAAATAACTCTTCTGTGCTCTCCCCTAGGGATCCAGCTAAGCTGTGGGGTTTTGCCACCAGGAATACTCTTTTCCTGGTTCTAGAAGCCATACACATACCCTTCCTGGAGGATTTGGGGGAAGACATTGTTTCTCTTGGGCAGAGATAAAAAGTTTTAAAAACAACATGGAAAATATCAGGATTCCAGCATGAAAACAAAATTGTTGGCTCATGGAGGACAAGGTCCGTGCCCGGTATTTATTTATATTCCACACATTTTTAATACAGTGTTAGGCACCCAGAAACTGGAGATGTCTAGGAACCTATGCTGCTTACATTTGGGTGAAATAATGTAAAATGATGTACATATTATGTTAGCAAGGCTTGAAGTGGCAAAAAATTGCAAGCAACTTAAATATCCATTACTAGGGGACTAGTGAAATAATGGTGTATCTATGCAACAGAATTCTATACAGCTATTTAAAAAAGAATTAAGAACTCTTTGTGTGCCGATGTGGAATGATCTCTTAAGATATATTTTAAGTAAAAAGAAAAAAGAAGAACCATCAAGGTGGTATTAAATTGGAACTAACTGATGAGCACACATGTGCATAGAGGGAAGTAAACCTTAAAAGGAAATCAAGCAGGGGGAGCGGGGATGAGGGGATGAGCAAAAACCTACTTAATGGGTATAATGAACACTCTCTGGGTGATGGGCACTTCTAACCCTGACTCGAACATTACAAAAGACATCTGTGTAACCAAAAACATTTGTACCCCCATAACACTTTGAAATTAAAAAATAAAGAAAGCAATCCCCCCTCAAAAAATCAAGGTAGTTAGTTTATGTTTGTATATTTAAAATATGTGCTTATATATGCAACAAAATGTCTTTGGAAGTATACAAAAGAACCTGTTACCATTGGAGAAGGGAACTGAGTGGCTACTAGACAGAGGAGAATAAATTCTCTTCATTCCTTTGGGATTTTCCACTAGTTTCCCCTTTTTAAAGAAAAATGATAAATATACTTACCAAAAAAGCACATAAAGCATGTGTGTAAAGTATATTAAATTATAACAAAGAAAATTCCCATATAATTACTGCCCAGGTAAAGAAATATAATTATTACTCATGCCACAAAAGCCCCATGTTGCCAATAGGAGATACAGTTTTTTATTGAATATCCTTTTGTACTTTTTGAATTTTGAGCAATGTGAACATATTACCTATTTAATAACAGCTACTACCTGGGCGTGATGGCTCACGCCTGTAATCCTAGAACTCTGGGAGGCCAAGGTAGGAGGATCGCTCAAGGTCAGCAATTTAAAACCAGCCTGAACTAGAGCAAGACTCTATCTCTACTAAAAATAGAAAATTTATCCGGGTGTCATGGCACATGCTTGTAGTCCCAGTAATCCCAGCTACTAGAGAGGCTGAGGCAGGAGGATTGCTTGAGCTTAGGAGTTTGAGGTTGCCATGAGCTATGATGATGCCACTGCACTCTACCCAGGGTGACAAAGCGAGACTGTGTCTCAAGAAATAAATAAATAATAATAACGGTTACTTCTTCCCTCCTTCCCCACTCTCCACCAAAACACTATAGAAGTCTTCAACCGTTTTATGGAAAGATTGAGGTGGCAGCTTTTTCATAGGCAAATAAATAATAACAGTTAAAACTTACTGTATTCCATGTTTTATATATATTAACTAAGCAGGCTGTATAATTAACTCATTTAATCCTCATGACAACACTATAAAGTAGTTATTATTGTTATCTTCATTGCGTGGATAAGAAAATGGAAGCATGGAAGCAGTAAGTAACTTGCACAGAGTCACTCTGAGAACACATGGTGAGGAGCTGGGGTTTGTACCCAGGTAGTTGTATCCTACAATACAAGTTCTTTACCATTATACTATGATGTCTCTGTAAATTCTAAAACCCAGGCTCTGAGGCATTATGATCACTGACTCCTAGCAAGTGGAGATTTTTGACTATGTGCCACCAAGTGGGAGCCGAAGCATTGACTCAGTTATGCCACTACCCAGGCAAAGACACAAGCAATTAAGAACAAACAGGATGCAGTGAGTCTGGGGTCTGGGGAAGCACCAGGCCGGCAAACCCTGCAAAGCACTTAAATGACCTTTCTAGGGCATCTGAGAAGTAACATTCTGGTCAAATCTCCTAGTTTGAGCTCAGAAGCTTCCTCAGTGCCTAGAGCTCAATAAATATTTTTTGAATGAATGAATAAGCTCTTTCCACCTAAAAACTGCAGGAGTCTAGGAACCTATGCTACAGAAAGACTTACAGAAGTGGACGAGGACGTCAACTGCAGTATTGCTTGCAATGGCAAAAATCTGCAATTGACTCAAATGTCCAGGGGACTGGTGAGTAGACTATGTCAGAGAGGCAGCACAGCATGATTGTTAAGGGCAGGGGCTCTGATCTAGGACACTCTAGTTTGCATCCTGGCTTTGCCTCTTATCAGCACAGATTTAGACAAGCTCCCTAACCTTACTGTGTTTCAGTCCCCACATCTGTAAAACAGAGATAACAAAGACATACCTCATAGCCTTGTTGCAAGGAATTAATTCATAGTTTCTGGAATTTAGTAAATACTCAAATGTTATCTATTATGCTAGCTATTCACGCAATGGAATATTATGTGGCTGTTAAAAAGAAAGAGGTAGATCTATATGCACTGATTTGAACAGATGTCAAAGATATATATTTTAGGTAAAAGAAAACAAGTGTCAGAATAGTATTTCTAGTAGAACTCCAATTTTGTAAAAACATTTTAAAAATCTATATGTGCGTATGTGCAGTAAGAAAGCTTGGACATTTTTTGTTCATCGATACTACTTCTGAAGAGTTGTATGAGGAGGCTTCTCCTTTTTACTTTATATTCTTTGCCTTTTTAAAATATAACAAGCATTTATTATTCCTGGGAGAGAAAATCAAGAATTAGGGAAGCGGGAGGGGGGGCAAGACCCACATCATAGG
>VBSM01000568.1:21827225-21848476 GCA_008086735.1 Cheirogaleus medius | reverse complement strand
AAATAAATTAATTAAAAAAAAAAGAATTAGGGAAGACTTCTAAGATGGAGAAGTTCTAGAAAGAACAGGGCAGTGGGAAGGAAAGCCCCTTCCCATGGGCTATGGATTCCTCTCCCCAATCCAGAGTGATACTGCAGGATACTCTCCCTCTCACAGCACTGCTTTTATACCTGACAGCATGGCAGTAAGAGAGAGGAATCACACATTTCATTGGTACCAAACTTTGTTATATGCTCCTAAAATAAGTCCTGCAATGTAGCCAAAAACCAAAGTTCCTTTTCAGATGTACCTCACTTAATGAATAAATCATAGAAACTCAAACTGTCAAGCTAAAAAGGACCTACAAGATCATCTAGGCCAACCCCCTCATTTACAAATGGAAACAAGGAAATGTATCCCTGAGAAGTTAGCTGTCAAGCAATTTTGAGAAATAAAATTTATTTTCCACTGAAAAAACCAGAGATGCATGCCCATGGGGGAGAATTTTATTCTAAGAGCCAATTAATGCAATAAGTCTAAAACTTTTATACACTGCTGATGGGAGTGTAAGTTAGCAAACCATTTTGGAGAGCAATTTGACAATATCTCCCAAAAGTAGTGATGCATACACCCTGGGGGGTGGGGGACAATTCTACCCCAGATATCTACCCAATAGAAATAGTCACCAAGTAATATCTACAAGAGAATGATCAGAATAGCCCTAACTGTGATAGCTCAAAACTAAAAATAGTCTAAATGTCCGTTAACAGCAGAATGGATAAAATGTGGTGTATTCATTAAATAGATATACAATAGTGAAAAAAAATGAGTGAACTAGAGCCACATGTTACAACATGGATACATTTCACAAATATAACATTGAATAGAAAAAACAAGTTGCAGAAGAATATATGTAATATACTATTGACATAAACTTTTAAAACATCTAAAGCAGTAGTACTTAAGGTCAGGTGATCAGAAAAAGAAAAATAAAAGAACAAAACAAAAATATATAAAGCAGTAGTATATGTTGTTTAAAGACCTATACACATGCTGTAAAAGGATAAATAAATACATGGGAATAATAAACACTAAATCCAGGATAGTGGTTACTTCAGAGGGAGGGAAGGAGCTTTAATCACGGAAGGATAGACAGAGGGTTTCAACTCTACTGGTGATGTTTCCTTCTTAAGCTGGGCAGTGAGTACCCTGATTTTCACTATGTTATTCTTTATACCTTTTTGAATATACAAAATATTTCATAACAAATTATTTTAAATAATGCAATAAATCCCATGCTGAAAGTTGATAATTTTTATATATAATACTAAATAAAATATATTAAATATAAATGTTGCACTCAAAATTAAAGGATTAGTCCTTAAATCTGCTTTATTTTCCTGAAACTAGTTTCACAGGAGGGAGTCTACTAGAGAAGCAGTAGTTGGGTACAGTGGGCTGGGAATCAGGAGGAAATCTCAGATACTCATCAGTTATGGGAAAGAGAACAATTTGATTAACCTCTTAGGTTTTTCATGGTTAAAAATGCAATGTTGGGCTAGATTATTTCACAAGTTTTATCCATGTACCTATTTCTCTCTCTTCTCTTCTCTTTTCTTTTCTTTTCTTTTCTTTTCTTTCTTCCTTTCTTTCTTTCTTTCTTTCTTTCTTTCTTTCTTTCTTTCTTTCTTTCTTTCTTTCTTTCTTTCTCTTTTTTTTTTTAGCAGCAATTCCCCAAACCACATCTGTAAGATGCTAAAGTGTTTTCATATAGAAAATTGTTCCCTGGTCTGATATGTTTGGGATATACTGGGTTAAACAACATTAAATAGGTTTATTTACAGCAGTACTTCTCAGAGCCTTAAATATACTTTATATACATTGTGATTCTCCAAGAGGAGAATTCAGTTAAGAAGCATTTCCAAAAAATTATCGGACCATAGAATGCATGCACACACACTCAACCCTTATTTTAAAACAGAATACATTAACATTCTCTCAGAACAGTGTTCTGTAAAACATTGATTTGGTAAATGCTGTCCTAGAAGGATTTATCTCACTTGCTATTTTAGTTGCTGATGTATGTTTAGAATCCTTTGTAAGGGAGGAATGTAGTTTCATAGTATAATTTCCACTGAGTGGGTTTCCTCTGAGTGAGTACCCCTGAGAAGTTTAGAAGGTTATCATCTCAGGCTTCATTAATGAGACCCCATCCTAATTGGCATTGCTACAGATCCGACATCAGAAACTTGTTAGCATCTATGGTTAGGAGAGTGGCATCCCAGATATGCTGTCCTTACCTGGCTTGGGGCCTTTGCTAAGTTTGCTGCTTCAAGCCATGCTCCCATCCTCTAGATCAGGGGTCCTCAAACTTTTTAAACAGAGGGCCAGTTCACTGTCCCTCAGACCGTTGGAGGGCTGGACTATAGTTTTAAAAAAAAAACTATGAACAAATTCCTATGCACACTGCACATATCTTATTTTGAAGTAAAAAAACAAACAGGAAAAAACACCCGCATGTGGCCCGCGGGCCGTAGTTTGAGGACGCCTACTAGATGATGGCAGAGTTGAAGGATGATCTGATCTAGAGCTCAGAGCTACTTAGCTAGGGCTGAATGCCTGGAAGTACAAGTCTCACAGGAAGAGGAGCTCTTTCCATGTGCCTTCATCCTCCAATGCTAGTTTTCAGGAAGCAAGACTATAGGGCAGAGGCCTGTCCACCCAGGGAAAGAAGGGATTAGTCTTCTTTCAGGGAGAGGACACTTAACACTTCCACTTCCACCATTGCCTTTTCAGGGGGGTTTCCTTAGAAATCCCTGAGATTCTCTGGAACACTCTCCCCACCCAAACCTTAGAGGGCAAACCTCCTGAGGCTTGTGGCTCCCACAGGGCCTTTTAAAAGGTGATTTACCCGAGGGCCTTTAATCTAGAAACAAGGATTCCTTTGGGAAAGTCAGGAGTTAAGATGAACTAGACATAGAGCTTTTTAAAGGCTTTTGTTCCTTTGAACAATCAAAAAGAAAACATAAAAGTACATTCTTTTCCGGACAGCATGCACCACCATGCTCTCAATGGAAGCTGGCAGCAGCTGCTGCTGGCATCCCTTCTCTTTTACCCCACGCCACCCCACCCCAGCCCCGCCACCTGCTTGGACCCAACACCATGAGGCCTGGCTCGACCTGCCTACCAAAGGAAGGATAAACCTTAACTACCCATACTGTCTCAGGCCCACTTACCAGGCTGGGGTGCTTGGCCTGATGCTGGCAAAGGCAGTGAGAGCAGAAGGAGATGGGGTGTTGCACTCCAGGAGAAGTAAGCCCTATTTCAAACTGCTCCAAGCTATCCTCTCAAGAGTAGAGAGATGCCTCCTGATTACTGGGGGTAGAAAGGAAACCAAGGAGAGAAAACAAGGGGGGAAAATGTAACAGGGAGCCAGGAAGTAAATGCAGAAATTAGATGAGCCCTTCAGCTCCAGGTTCTTAGGTCAGAGCCTGGTTTACTTCTGGGAAGAACTCCTGTGTCCTGTCTGCTGGCCAGAATTCTCATTGGTTCAGGGAACCTGCTCTAAGGTCCTGTGTTTCCTTTCTCCTCCCTTTTCAGCCAGTACTTTCCACATACCTTTCCTTCCCTCCTGCCAGGAAATCTACCCTTGAACAAAAAGCATGTCATTGAGAACCTAAAACAAACAAGTAAATACTCCTCTCTTCTCAAAGAAGCAAACCATGGACCTTCCTCTTATGCATTTTTAGACTATATTTATCCAAATTAGCTTGAGTTTCTATTCCCGGGCATCTTTTATTCTTTATGAATCCAAGCAGTGGCTACTTCATTGTGAGCATTTTTTAATGCAAGTTTTCCCCCAAAGGCACATGCAGGCAGGCACGCGTGCTCTCTCTTTCTCTCTCTCACACACACATACACACTCTCTCTCTCTCAGTACCTCTGGAGCTTCCCCTCCTTCAGTCATTTCTCCTCAGCCAGCTGAACAAGGGCGAGGCTTGGAAATAATTTGTCTATGGCCTACCTTCTGATTCCGTCAGGTCTGAGAAGCAGGCGGCAGCTGGAAGCTGGGAAGCCGGGGCTGGGCTGCCTCTGTGAATCAGCAAAGAAGTCCCTGAGACAGGGATGCCGACAGCTGCTGTATGCACACTCTCCCTCTGTCTCTCCCACCTCCCTGCCCTCCTTCTCCTTCTCTTTCTCCTCCCCTCTCGGCTCCGTGTTGCTATGCAATCATATCGCCAGGACTAACAGCATCACTCCGACCTCAGGCAAAGATATCCTTGACTGGGCAAAAGCAGAAAGAGCAAGGACAGTTTTGTAAAACTACCAGAGATGTGGCGGCTCTTGGAGATTTCAATTCATTAGAAGCAGAAGAGGAAAGCGGAAGAGCCTGACAGGCAGAGGGAGAGAGGGGGAGAGGGGGAGAGGCTTCCACTGGGGAGGAGGAGACAAAAGAGCCCCGAGATCAATACAAGCTGCTGAGCTGAGCGAGGAGCCTGGGCCTCAACTTACACAGATCTAGCCCAGAACCAAAACAAACTTCGGAGCCAGTAGCTGGCAGGGGCCCCTTGGTAGCCAGTCCAGGATTCAGTTTCTGTGTTGGGGGTTGAAACACTGTGCTCTAGAATTGTCACTGGTACTCAAGGTACAGTCTTGGGCACAGGCAGTCTGCCAGTTAACCCTAAGTCCCATCTTCAGCCCCTCCTAGGTCTTACATGTAGAAAAAGCCTCAGCAAATGGGTGAAGCAAAATGGACCTTGAATGATTTGAAAAAATCCAGCTCCTCCATGCCTCTCCTCAGTGACTACCTCAGTCACCCTCCTGCTCTTGTCCATACCAGCTCTTACTCTTTTAATCGTCACCCTTGTTAAAGAAAAGAAGATATGAGCTTCAAACACCCTTAGAGACTTGAGAGAAGCCACTGACGGGATAGAGATTATATCCCTTTACTGAGTGCCCAGCACACAGTAGGTTACTTAATAAATATATGTTGAATGAGTAAACTGAATGAATGGGTGGATGAATAGCAGTTAGAAAGCTCCCATCCCCATCCTCCTACATAAACATACGAAGACTTAAAGACCAGCAGCTCCAGTCCAGGGCAAAAGATAAGAGGAACATTCTTCTTTTCTCCCTCCATTTCTGAGAACAGGATGTGTATGAGAGAGAAAAAGATTGGTTTGAGGGTAGGTTGCTTAACTTCACTGATTTGCCTCTAAAAACTCTATATGCTGTGATAGCACTGGACCTTAGAATAGAAAATACTTCCTGGCCCATAGGAGCTTGGACTAGTATTTACAAAGTGTCTAAAGGACTGAGAATTATTTTTTTTTTACAGTTGCATTTTTTCTTTATTTTTGTGTGATTTTTTAATGAAGAAATTTTTTATTTATTTTTAATTGACAAATAATTGTGTATATTTACAGGGTACAATTTGATGTTTTGAACTATGTATACAATGTAGAAAGATTCAACCCAGCTAATTAACATATCCGTCACTTCACTAACTTTGGGGAGGGCATTAAATATTCTTTAGGCAATTTTAAAATACATAATACATTATTATTAACTGTGGTCACCATTATTATTATTGAAAACCCTCAGCTAGGAAATAACTAGTGTTATATATGTGTTTTTCTTTTGAGATGATATTTTAAAAATGTAAACTGCTGGTTTCAGTAAATGGTTAGAAATAAGGACTGATCTCCTCTTTAAAACAAGAACAATGGGAGCCAATTGTCCCCTCCATCAAGCTTTCAGAGCTGCATGGATAGCCCCTCCTGTTTGGCCCAAACAGCAGCAGCCAAGCCCCCATGCAGGTACAGAAAAGGCCTTTGATTTCTGAGGGGGCTTTCGGAAACACATCTGGCTTCTCAACCTACACACACTCAACAGAGCATTTCTTAGCTGCCCAGCCTAACCCAGGCCTACACCTTGGTCCCCATCCTAGTCCATCCTGGCCGCTTACAGAGTTTATCAACACCATCTAGACCTAGGGCCCCCAGAGTCCTTTATAACTGATCTGGAACAATTTGAAGGGGGAAGTTGGGTAGAAGAAAGACCAGAGGGAACATTCTGAGAAATTGTTCGGGCTGGGGCAGACATAGAACAACCGTGACAGATACATATCAAACATGTTGGAACCCGATTCACTGCTCACCTCTGGCATCAGCTCACCAGTACACCCCACAAGCACATAGGCTAGCCTCAACTATTTCTCCAAGGAGGGCAAAGAAAGATAAAAGTAGGTCAGTTCACAAGCTTTGACTTTAGCTCCACTTTGGTAACTGGCAGGAGGATGTTTGAGACCTACCCTGGTATCACTGAGCAGGACTTTGCTAGGCAGACAAGAATAGGTAGGGCATTTCGGGTAGAGAGAAAGCATGTGTAAAAGCACAAAAGTCAGAGAACATGGCTTGCTAAGGGACTGCAAGTACTAGTTAAGTATGGCTAAGTTAAGACAGGGCTATGGGTGGGAAAGAAGCACACAAGGATCAGACTATCGGGGCGCTGGAATACTATGCTAAGGACAATTTAAAATTTTTAAGCAGGTAAGTGGCAGTGATCAGGTCTATGTTTTAAAAATATCACTCAGTGGCTTTCTCTCAAAGAGTGCCTACTATGCACTAGGTTCTGTGCTAGACCCCAGGGGCACAGAGAAGACTCGGAAACTGCCTTCAAGTTGCTTATGGCCTAATGGGTGAGACAGTTAATTAAACATAAATACAATAGAGTGATAAATGCAACGAAGGATGAATCCGAGGGGAGAAAGGTTAGAATCTTGGGTGCCTAGTGGGAGGCAGTTGCAGTACTTATTCTATAAGGGCCTGAAGTAGTGCAGTTGGTAGAATGTGGAACAATGGATATGTGATTCTACCTTGGAGGAGTGAGCCTCATCCCCTAATGGATCTTCCTCACATTAACCTTTCTTTGTTATCATTTCATCCTAGCCTGACTACTTGCCGAGTTGCTAAAGGAGAAATAACCTATGAGTAATTGTTTTGTCCTTTGGAGGTGGGAGACATGGTATAGGTAATTCCTACTGTTGTTTTGCCATTCCACAACCTTATTCATTGGCTCCCTGACCACATTTACCCAAAGTAGTACTTCAAATCATTTCTATTCTTTCTAGACACTCAATCCCAACCTAAGCAAATAACCTCCATCCTTGCTTTATGGAAAAGTTGGACGTTATCCCTGAAAACACTTCTACCTCAGAATTTTTTTCAGTCTTTCCCTCTTGTCATCTCCAAAGAAATCCTTTTTTTCTCCCTAAGGTCAACACCTTTACCCATGACATCATGCCATTCTCTCCTTATCTCCTCTGGGATGTTCTTTATACATTTTCTCTCTCTTGCTTTTATCTTCAAACTTTTCATTGCCTCTGACTCCTCCCCTGCTGTCTAAAAACATGAGGAAACAGGAAGTTTGATGACTCCTGTGAGTTGGAATGTGAGAAGACTGTTTCCCCACTAGAGAAAGTCCCCCACACAACACACACAACCAGATCAAAACTGTGTTAGGGACAAGTTGGAGAAAGTTTGGAGGGAAGAGATATCATCAGGGCAAATAATGCAGAGGTTTCAGTTAAGGCTGGAAAGTAAAAAGTAGCACTAAGAAAATTCAAAGGATAATAAAAAAACTTAGTCAGTTATTGCTCGCTGAGTGTCTTCTGCCATATTATTTTATTTATGTAGCAGAGATTACTTCCAATGAATGGAGATTCCATGCAGCGAAACCAAAAGGGTTAGTAGAGGAAAAGACAGAAGTAAAATGCCTCAGGACAAGCAAGATGGATATGAACTGGGACAAGAGAATGAGGCAGACAGTAGGAGGGAGGGATTTTCACCATGTATGACACCGACAAAGGAAGCAAGAAGTTGGGAGATAAGTTGGAAGAACATGTTAGGAATGTAGGAGCACAATGCTGAAAAGGCTGGATTTTGTCATTGGAGTTGATAAGGAATAATGCAAAGCCACAACAGGCTAAAGGTTGTAGAATCAGTGTTGTCCCCATCAATGCTCTGAGCACTGTCTGTTGCTTTTGTTGAACATCTCAAAATGTGGAACTCATTTTACACACTTGGTTACCTCCCACCCTCTTCTGCTGCTCTTCAAGCTTCTGCTAAACCAGACCCAGCAGCTGGGATGTTATATAACAAAATATTATGTTCTATTTATATTTTAAAATATATTCCATTTAGGGCAAAACCATTCAAGTCACAGTGAAAGTGGTAGTGTGGAGAGAACCCTGAATTAGGAATCAGAAGGCAAAGGTTCTAATCCCAATTTTGCTACTAAAAATTGCTTAAAGCTCAAATCTTTTTTTTTTTTTTTTGAGGCAGAGTCTCACGCTGTTGCCTGGGCTAGAGTGCCATGGCATCGGCCTAGCTCACAGCAACCTCAAACTCCTGGGCTCAAGCCATCCTCCTGCCTCAGCCTCCCAAGTAGCTGGGACTACAGGCATGCGCCACCATGCCCGGCTAATTTTTTCTATATATTTTTTAGTTGGCCAATTAATTTCTTTCTATTTTTAGTAGAGATGGGGTCTCCCTCTTGCTCAGGCTGGTCTCGAACTCCTGACCCTGAGCGATCCTCCCGCCTCGGCCTCCCAGAGTGCTAGGGTTACAGGCGTGAGCCATCGTGCCTGGCCTCAAACCTTTTTGAGCTTTGGTTTTTTCCTTCACCAGAAAGGAGATAATATCTGCCATGTTTACTTCATTTGATTATGTTGAGAAACAAATGGGATAATGGATATGAATATATGTTGAATATATTGAAATTATAAAGTATTATTCAAATGTAACAGATTATTATTTCCATTGCTTCAAGGTCCTGGTAGTTTTCCTATCTGCAGAGGACATAAAGACCTAGAGTAGATTACAGCAGCTAAAGAAGCCGTGCCAGGAATATAATTAGCTCCCTGTTTCCATGCTAGATCAGATACTGTAGTTCTATAAGTAGACATACCAACCACACAGTTCAGGCTCTTATTCACCATCCTTCACATTATCAACCTTCCCATCCTCCCTTCAGCCCAGAGTGCTAGATATGTACATACTCACTAGCAACCTTTCAGATATGAACTTCCAGGACAAGATATACAACTCGATAAGAACTACCAGTTTTCTAGGCTAAAGAGAACTGCTACTGACTTGTACTTTCATTATGTTTAGGTTGCTGAGGCAAAGTGGGCACTTCTTGCTTATAACTTGCATTGAGAGGGGAAGGGAACTAACATTTTTTGAGATCATATTCTGCTCCAAACAGAGCATAAGGCGCTTGACATCTGTTACCTCCTATAATGTTCATAATAATTCAGTGAGGTAAGGATTATTATTCCCAACTTTACAGAAAAAGAAACTGCAGCTCAGAAATGTTAAGTAACTTGTCTAAGTTCATAAAGCTGATAAGAAATGCAAGCTGGGATTCAATCCCAAATCCATCTGACTCCAAAACTGACAATCTTCCCACTTCTCTCCTATTTCCAAGCAGGGCCACAATATTAAAAATAGGACATATCCTAGAACTTACCACTAGGCACACTTGAAAGCACATATTGGCATAACATCTGGCAAGTACCTTGGCCACCAACTGGTAGATGGCCCTTTCAAGGATGCCTTTAAACCCTGAAGTTGCTTTGGAATCTAAAGCAAGCCTGGGCCTAAAAGACAAGAGCTGTCTATCTTTCATATGTAGCAGTGAACTCTATACATCTCACAAAAGAAAGGCAAGATATTTGCCTGGCAGAGGGAAAATAACAATTTCAAGATGAGAATCTGTCAGTGATAAAAGGATGCTTCATACAGTGTTGCCTGGCCAATAACCAATCAAACTCAGAACTACCACATTGGCCTCTCCTTAGATTCAAATTCAAATTCAGTCTTACAGGAGCCAGTAGAGTCAGTAGTTTTCTACTTGGTATGATTTGAGGAGGACTGAAATGCTATCACTAATCAAAATGACTTCCCCCACTGGCCCTGACATGGTACCTACAATTCCCTATTAATCATTTCCTTCAGGTTAAGGTACCTGTCAAAATGTAAGTGCTATCTTCAGTTATTATACATTATACTTTATTAGTTCATCACTTTCATTCTAATCACCAGACAGGTATTGGACACAAGGCAAATGATTTTGAAGGGGAAGGGAAAGAAGGAAGGATTCAATGTGACGTATGATGTGCAGCTGGAGTCCAGCTGGGCCATATTAAGCATTTTAAAATCCCAAGCACCAAAGAGATAATAATACAAACCTTACACATGTATATATAATTCAAGATAAAAATAATACTAAGCTGCAAAATAAGTATAAGAGTTCAATAAAATCTGATCTTTCCTATAATTAGTACTGTAGTCCTTTTTTATATTGTCATACAATTCACTCTTTAAAAGTGTGAAATTCAATGGCTTTTAGTATATTCAGAGTTGTGCAATCATAACCACAATCAATTTTGGAATATTTTCATCACCTCTTCCAAAACCTGCATACCCATTATCAGTCACTCCCTGTTTCCCCCTAGTTCCCTCTCAGCCCTATGCAGCCTCTAATCTACTTTCTGTCTCTATAGAGTTTCCTATTCCAGACATTCTACATACATGCAATCATACAATATGTAGTCTTTTGTGATTGGATTTTTTTTGAGACAGTCTCACTCTGTTGCCCAGGTTGGAGTGCAGTGGCGTCATCATAGCTCACTGCGACCTCTAACTCCTGGGCTCAAGTGATCCTCTTGTTGGGACTGCAGGCATGTACCACCATGCCTGGCTAATTTTTCTTTTCTTTTCTTTCCTTCTTTTTATTTCTTTTCTTTTCTTTTTTTTTTTTTTTTTTTTTTTTTTTTTTTTTTTTGGTAGAGACAGGTCTGGCTCTTGCTCAGGCTGGTTTCAAACTCTCGGCCTCAAGCAATCCTCCTGCCTCGGCTTTCCAAAGTGCTAGGATTACAGGTATGAGCCACTGTGCCCAGGCTGCAATTCTTCTAAAGTACAGTGCTAAGCAGCCCCAAATGTCACCAAAGCAGCCCAGCTCCTCACCCTTGCCCAACTGCCACATTAAGCCACAGTCTTCTTGGAAACATCTTTATAAGAGTAGGTAATAAGGCTCTTGGAGATATACTGCACTAGGCCTGAGAGGTATATTTGTCATTTTCTCATTTCAATGACTATTCATACTTACTACCCACTGGCTGACTCTTTCAGGCCTGGCCTCATTACTTTTAGTCTTATGTCAATCTGAGGAATGGCTGTAAAGTGCTTTGTAATTCTACAGTGTGTTACAAATAATAATCTCTCATTGTAACCTTCATACCAATAATAAGCAAATCCTACTCCAGTAGTTCCTCATTGCCCCCTCTGCTATCCACCATTTTACCTGAATCATTCCTATTATACCTCTTGGCATCAGTATACCCCAACTTCTGGGGATAATGCTTACAATCAGCCTTCAGAGAGCCTTTGCAATCTTAGAACCACTTTGATTCAGTATTTTGCTCTGGAAATAGAAAGCAAGCCAGGGAGATTGCTCCCATTTCATAAATGAAGACACTGAGGCACATAAAGATTAAATGACCTAATAATTAAAAAGAAAATCACATTACCAGACTGAAGTTCTGTATGTCCTCCCTGTCTTACCCTCACCGCTATTCATGAGAAAACTATAGCTATTAAGGTTGTGGGTTTGGGGTACCTACTGCCCAGGTCCCAAGCCTTTCTCCAAAGAGAAGCTAGGAGTAAGTAGGCTGCCAGGGCACAGCTAACTCATATTCAACAGACCAGAGAAGGTAATTTCACTTTTGAACTACTCTCTACTTTCCTAAAGTGGGACTCAATTGTGCTTGAAAATGTCAAGTACAACCTAATTGCCCTCAACCATCTGTCTAAACTCTTCTCAGAGCAATGGGCCAAAAACACATGACCTTGCCTAAGGGAGGCCTTAGGAGAAGCCCTTTGGAAAGTAGAGACCTCTAATCATTTATTTATTCAAATATTTATTGAGCACTTACTAATTTTAACCACTATGGTACCAGCATAGTGGTTACCAGCACAGGATTTGAAGGCTGACTACCTGGGTTCAAATCCTGACTCTACTGTCTGCTTACTGACTTTAGTTTCCCTCTTTTTTTTTTTTTTTGAGACAGAGTCTTACTCTGTTGCCCAGGCTACAGTGCCGTGGCGTCAGTCTAGCTCACAGCAACCTCAAACTCCTGAGCTCAAGCCATCCTCCTGCCTCAGCCTCCCCAGTAGCTGGGACTACAGGCATGCGCCACCATGCCCGGCTAATTTTTTCTATATATTTTTAGTTGTCCAATTAATTTCTTTCTATTTTTAGTAGAGACGGGGCCTCACTCTTGCTCAGGCTGGTCTCGAACTCCTGACCTTGAGCGATCCTCCCGCCTCGGCCTTCCAGAGTGCTAGGATTACAGATGTGAGCCACCGTGCCCGGCCTAGTTTCCCTCTTGAAACTAAAATGAGAAGACTAAATTACTCATGCCAGAGGGTAGGTGTGAGGATGAAATGAGATCCATATGTGAAGTGCCTAGCACGTTGCCTGGCACATGGTATACATTCAATAAATATTACCTATTATTGTTATTCATGCTGAATCAGAGCAGAGCTGACAGGGATCAATGGATAATGAATAATGGATAATAGATAAGGGAGTAAAATTTTACAGCCCTTCAGCCAATTTCATGGGCCCATTGCTGGAAGCACTCTGGGAAAGAAGCATGGGTTGAGAAGAGTGGTGGAGGTATTATGACTGGAGGAGGTAAAATAGAAATGACACTTGGATGCCAGAGAATGACTTGTTGCACCACTAAAGTTTCAGAAGAGTATCAACACCAAAGAGGACATTATTACACATCAATACATATTTCTCTACGGTAAATGATTCCTGCTAACACAGCCCAGCCCCTAGCAACAATGTTTTCCATCACACAGGAAAGGGCACAATGCAGGCTTAGGGTAGTGATTCTTAGGTGCAAAGCCCAGAACCTAACAAATTATCCCAAATTTCTCCCAGCAACACTGTTCCTGGAATTAGTTCTGCAAGTTGGGGTATTCCAACTGACCTCGAGAAAAGGCAAAATAGTGGCAGAGAGAAAAAGCCAATCGATGAGCTTACTGAAGAGAGGACTGATTTAGGACTACCTGGGGGGGGAGGGTCTGGGGCCCTCCTGCTGGGCCAAGGCTCAAAAGGAATGTAGGGAGGGTGGGGAGTGACAGTGAGAATTCAGATTTGACTGTCAAGCAGGAATCTTTAATCCCATTCCTGGCTTCCATGTTTATTTAGTGTCTACTCTGTGCACAGTAGTGTCAAACATTGCAAGTGATACAAAAGAAGCAACAAATGAGCTTCCTGCTTCCAAACTGTGATTAAATTGAACTGGGAAAAATATTCTGTATTTTCTGCCTGTAACTTAATTCCAGACTGGAGAATACAATGGTAACAGCTGCACTAATTGCTTTTATTTTACATACAGCACTCAGAGTTATGGCCTTTTGAACTCAATTCACAAACTGACATAAAACCATGTGTGGGCACTTCTGTTTGTTATAGGATTGCAGCCAGAACTGTATAAAATTCTATGTTTATGTTCTCTGCTGCACTAGTCACTCATTGGACTGGTACTCTATAGTTTTTAAATAATAACTAATCCAGTAAAATATCTCTGGTCCTCCCAGGGCCTTCCCCAAGGGCATATGCACAGTGCGTTAACATCATCCGGTATTCCTGTGTCAGCTCTGCTGTTTTCTCTCAAGTCCCCTTGCTATTTGGAGGCCCTGTTTATATTTTCCTCTCGATGGGCTGAACCTCAGAAACAGTGGGATGCTGAACAACCATTTGTGAACAATCTAATTGTGAAGGAACCAGGGTAATGGCAGACTGAGCAGAATGAGCCCTAAGCACCAAAGAACTATCAACTCACACTCTCCAGATTCCTCGGTCAGAGCTCCTCACACCTCCCACTTAGGGTAAGAAGGCTCACAGTGAGGGGGTGGTTTAAGGCAAAGGCAAGTAATTTTCTATGATTATTCTTCTCTTCTGCAAGACATGCTCAAAAAGTTCTCCTTTGATAGTCTGGGATGGGTTAGGTGTAGTTCTGCCTGAAAGCAAAGAGACAGTCTCTCCCAGCCATATGAATCTCTAGTTATATATACTTCCTGACTCCCACAGAGATAAGCCAGGTTTAGCACCCACACTGTCTAGTCTTTTCTTCTGTTCAAACCTATCAGGGTCCGAGCTAGTCAAAAGATCTCTGCTTATTGAAAGCTCATAGCTACTGCTATTACTACTATTTTTTATCAGTTTCCTCCTTTTGGGGAAGCTCAGCCTGATAGCACAGGAACCAAGAAATTAATTCTGACCTTGAGGGGACAGCGTCTGTGAGACTTACAAGAGCGGCTGATATTTAAACCGGCCACTAGGCAAGAAGAGCATTCCAGGCTGAGCAAGCAGCATGAGCAAAGGTGTGCAGAGGCATGCAAGTGCATGTTCTCATATTCAAGTTCAGGAAATTGAATAGCTGAGTGGGCTACAACGAAGGCCATCAGAACAGCGAGAGTGATGCTAAAGAGACTGGAACAAGGTAGAGTGGGACAGATTGTGAAGGGCATTGAATGCCATGTAAAGGGGATCAGATTTACTTTTCTAGGCAATGGGGCATTCTTGGCAGATGAAACACAATTCAGTCTGCATTTACAAAGACAGCTCTGGTGGAGGTATGAAGGCTTGATTGGCAGAGATAAGGAGACCATTTAGGAGGCTCTAGCAAAGGTCTAGATAAGAACTGAGAGCCACATCTAGGGTAGTGGTAGCAGGAACAGAAAGGCGGCAGATTTGAACAATGCTAAGAAACAATGGTATGCTTGTATGCAGCTGGCTCTCCAGAAAAGCCAGGAAAAGAGCACTCGCCAGGAACCAAATTGGCCAGCACCGTGATCTTAGACTTCTCAGCCACTAGAACTGTGAGAAAATACGTTTTTGTTGTTTAAGCCACCCAGTCTTTGATATTTTGTTATGGCAGCCCGAACACACTAATACATATAGTACAGGATCATTAAATATTTGTTTAATGAGTGAGGACTAATCATAGCATTTGTATTGGAATTACTATTTTTCAGAGATAACACTTAGTAGGGCATAAAAAAGAAATAAGAGTAAAAAGAGGCTCCACATGAGAGATCTTTGGCAGTGGATTTTTCTCTGATGGAAGCTTTTTTCTGTGGGGCTAGTGAGAGGTTTCTGGTCAGGGTTTACAACAATATCACTAGCCAAATTTCAAAAATATCTTTTCCTGAGGATCATAATATTCTGATTCCACTGTTCTTGATTTACTTATGACATTAGAAATGCAATGGGGGTAGTCAGAAAAGTATTAATTCGAAAAGCATGTATTGAATATCTACTGTGCTAATCAATATGTCCATCATCTTACTTATTTTTTACCACAAGCCTGAAAGGTAGGTCATATTACTCCCATTTTCAAATGAAGAAATTGAGTCAGCTACAGGCTAAGTGATTTGCTCAAGGTCATCTTTTAAGTGGTATCCCACATTTCAACTCAAGTCTAACTTAAAAAAAAATTATCTTCTCTCTTTCCTTACCCCTACCAACCAGCAGGGTGCATCCTCGGCTCAATAGATCTTTTCTCTATCTCTTGGCTTCTGCTATTTCCACATGGGGGTACTGTGCTGACTGCTCTATATGCATTCTCTTATTTATTTTCGCAACCCGAGTCATCTAGCACTTTCTGGCACATAGTAAGTATTTAATAAATACTTTTTGAAAGGATGGCCATATATAATAATTGTATTAAATAACATTTAGTCTTCTATGGGTCAGCATCCAATCTAAATACACTACATGCATTAACTCATTTAATTTCCACAACACAATGAGGCAGTGACTATTATCCATTCTAAAGATGCTTACTGATTATAACTTTGCAGTATTTCATAGGTATCTCAAACTCAACAGGCTTTACAGTTCACTTTCACACAACCACTTCTCCCCGCCACCCCCCCCATCCTGCTCCTGTGAGTAGACATATCTGTCTGCCTAGCACCCTATTGGCTCTGCTTCTGTAAAAAGTATGCATTGTTCTTTTGAGAAATGTGGCCCTTCCCCATTTCATGGGTTCTTTTGGAATTATCAATCACAATACCTCCACCTCCCTGCCACAGCAATGGGTACATGTGATCCAAGCAAGGTCAGATTCTCTCTCTTAGGAATCTGAATTTCAAGTGTATAAGAAAATATGAAGTTTAGAAGAAAATAGAAGTTGGCTAGGGTTTGGTCACCTAATGATAGCACCATAAAGAGACACCCACAATTTCCTGCTGCAGAAAAAACCCATAGCTGCTCTGTTCCTATCTATTCTAAGGTCTGGTACCTCAGATCTCCTTTTAGTTGGGACCTATCTGATATCCTTCTGATAAATCTCACTTTTTATTTAAATCAGTCTTTTTTCTCCTGCTTACAACCAAAGGACTCTGATTAAACCAAACTGAGTGAACGCTACCATTTTATGTACCCAGTAGCTTATGTAAGAAACCTAACAGGATCCTGTATCATCAGCCACAAAGTTCTATATTGATTCTACTTCTTAAATCCTTCTAATCTGTCTCTCTATTTTTATCGCTACTGCCTTGATTCAGGCCCTCATCTTGCTTTAATTGCAGCAAAAGCCTCTTAGTTGGGCTCCTTGTCTCTAGTCTAGTCCCTTCTAACATACTCTTCACTCATGCTATAGTGCACACTTTCTGAAAACCCCAATCTGATCATGTTACTCCACTATTTAATACCCTTAAATGGTTCCCCATACCATTTAAGATGAGTTTGAATCCCTCAGCTTAGCACAAAAGGCAATTTATGACTAAACCCCTGTCTACAATTCTCTCTTGAATTAAAGATTAAATAAAACTACCATTTTTGTGTTAACATTCAACTATCCTTTCCCCCATGCACACATAGTACAAACCAAAAGGCAGAAAATACTTTCGAAGTATTCCCACAAAAGACCTTAACTCTTCGAGAGGGGAAGACCATGTTTTATTCATCTTTGTAATCAGTGCCTACTAGTAGCAGACAATTGATACTCAATTCCCTTTCCTCTCTTTTCCATGCTGGATATTCCCCAGTAATTCTTCAGTGGCATTATTTCATCCTATTTCTTTGTGCTCTGACTCTTCATGATATGTCAAATTATACATGTTATTATCTTTTCTTCCTATGGTGGTTCCCCAGTGAGCCGCACTCTATGTGACCTATCCCATATCTTTCCCTTCCCCTTAGATCTTTGCTATCCCTGTGACTTTCGATTGATAAACAGATGTGACGCTGTGTCAGTACTGAGGCGAGGTCAGAAGCCTTATAGCTTCCACCTGGGCCTCTTGAACCACCCTCTCTCAGAACCCAGCCATTATGCTGCAATAAACCCAGGCCATATGAAGAGGGCACGCGTAGGTGCTCCGGTTGACAGCCCCAGCTGAGTTCCTAGCCCACAGAAGCATCTGCCACCAGTGATGTGAATAAGCCATCTTGAACATCCAGACCAATTGAGCCTTTGGATGACTCTAACCTCAACCAAGAATTGCCCAGCTGAGCCTAGTCAACCCAAAAAAATAAGTATGAGGGACAAAAATAGTTTTAACCTTGGGGTAGTTTGTTATACAACAGGTAACCAGAACACTTTCTTCATTCCGCCCTGTATTTAAAAAAGGAAAAAAAAAATCTCATAGGTAAACTAGCTCATGTTGTAGGATTAAATTTCCTTTCCTAGCCATACCATACCATCTTCTGGTCTAACAAGTTTTTCTTTATAGGACAAGCATTCAGAGAAACAAACCTGGATTATTCAGGCTTCATCTACATTTTCTACGGTTCTGAGTTTCTCTTTAAAAGATTAAATATATTTTTAGTATTTTAAAAATTAGGAGTAGTAATGATTATAGGATTTCACTAATTCCAGGCTTGTGATGAAGTATTCTGAAATTTATCCTAAGTAATATCCAGGTACTTTTTCTTTCCAATCTAAATGTCTGCCCTAGAACTCTTCTATTGGTAGCTATAGAACCCATAGACATCTTTATCCCTATATAGGTATCCCTTCTGTTTAAGATCTACTTAAGAGTAGATCACTGATATCTCATTCTCATTTCTTTTTTTTTTTCTTCCCCACCCCCGCCTGAGCCCTCATTTCTTTATCAATCCTTCCCTTTCCATTATTTCTTAGTGGCTAGTCTCTGAATTGAGAGTTCTATTTTTACTTGTTGCATCATTCCAACAAAATATTAATACATCAATGGCAAGCATTAGCAAGAACCAAGTTAACTATTTTCACCATTTCACATCTTCTAGGGAGTACAAATCCTCAGTACCTTCCTGACTAAAGATTCTCACTTTAAAGGAGAATTACAGAGATAGGATGGAGATGGCCGACTAGACACAAGTACTATTGATAGGGAAAACCGTGGGGCGCTGGGACGCGGCCCCTTGCCGCCTCCCTGCAGCTTCCCATCCCCGCAGGCCGGTGCTGCACGGGGCCGGCTGGAGGCCGCGGCGGGCGGGTGCGCGCTGCTGGAGACGGCCCCATGTGCTGGTCCGGGCCCACGCTCTACGCTCCGCCGCCTGCTCCCGTCCTCCGGCCACACTGCTCACGTGATCCTGATTGGGTACTTTTTGAATCCCACTGTTACTGATTGGATGTTAAAGCTTGTTCCTGATTGGATGTTATAGCTTGTAGCTGATTGGATGTTAACACTTGTTGCCAATTGGATGTTAAAGCTTGTTGCTGATTGGACGCTTTTTGAGTCCCACCAAAGGTATAAAAGCTGGAGGAGACCGGGGAAGGGGGGGTCAGAAGATCAGAAGTCAGTGGAGCATGCTGACGGAATAAAGGCTGTTCTCCACTCTCCATGTGCTGCTCGGTTATTTCCCTGGTCAAGAGCTATTGTGAGAGCTATTAAACACTTGCCGACGTAGAGCTGGTCAAGAGCTGTTAACACTTGCCAGAACACTATGTGTCTTGTCCATTGAGAGGAACCAGAATAGTAAACAGATTCTCACATTTCAAACAGATCATCTAGGAGAGAACACTAGAATTCACTAGGGAAGTGATGGGAAGCAACAAAAGTGGGTAAAGAGAGAGTTCAGGGCAACTTGCCTGGCCAGGGACTGGCTAACAGATGGGAGAAGCTCCTAGATGTGGAGAAACAGTGAGAGAGAAGCCCCCCCCCACCAGGGCTCCACTCTCCGAGACAAGATTTTACAATCATGGCTACAAGAGAACCCCTGACCCACACAGGTCTCAGGCCTAACATAGGGAGCTGCTTAGAGATTGTGCAGAGATACTGTTCCTGAAAGAGAACTCACATGGGATCCCACAGGCATCTGAACCTAGAGCAGCTTGAGCTAGGCACCATTTTGAGAGCCTAGATACTGGGTAACTGGGTGTGGCTTGCATCTACTGCGCAGCTCCAAGGAGGGATAGAGGAGCTCCCACACATTCCCAGAAAGGTCACCACTGCCCTGCTGCAGGCTGCTATTGAGACGGAGACATGAGTGGACAGTATTTTCCATAGTTTCTCACCCACACTGTCTACCTGGGTGGGGCCCCAGACTTTCTGGTCACAGGCCCAGGGCACCATTTCAGGAGTTTGAAGCTGGGCAGCACCCCACCCTCAGTCTGAGTTTGGGTTGACACACAGCTGCAGCTGTTACCCAGCTAAGGATGGACAGGGGAGCTCAAACTCTCCTATGTATACCTAGAACAATCCCTAGTGCCCTGCTGTGAGCTGCTGTGAGACAGAGATGAAAGAAGATGGCACTACCCCCAGCATCTTGCCCATGCTGTTTGCCTGGAAGGAGTCCCACCCTCCCTGGTGACAAGCCCAAGGTGCCAGTTTAGGAGTTTCGCCCTCAGGCTGAGTTTTGGCTGCCATAGCTGCCATCCAGCTGAGTAGGGACAGGGGAGCCCAAGCTCTCCTATGTACACCTAGGACAATTTCCACTACCCCACTTTGGGCTCCTGTGAGACTGAGCTGTGAGCAGATAGCACTCCCCACATTTTTTTTGCCCATGCCGTTTACCTGAAAGGGGCCCTGCCATCTTGGATTGCAAGCCCACACCTGGTGCCACTTTGAGAGTTAAACACTAGGCCATGCCCCACCCTTAGGCCAAGTTCAAGGTGTGTGACTGCAGTTGCCACCTGGGCAGGAAGGGACAAGGGAGACCAAGCTTTCCTAAGGACACTTAGAATGATACCCACTGCCCTGTTACAGGCAGCTGTGGGACTGACGACTAGCCTGCCCAATTCATTGCAGCTATGAGTAACACCAACACAGACCACTCGGGTCCTAGTAGGTGGTTCCACTATCACTAGTGCCACCTCCCGCATCACACCAGCTGCTAAGGGGCCTGAGAACCTGCCCACACACCTGGCCCTCTGCTCCACATATTAGCTTCTGAGCAAGCCACCTGAAGGCCCAAGAATTGGCCCTCTAGAATACACTAATGCCACTGCCAGTGTAAGCTGCTCTGGGCCTAAAATCAGGCATATTCAGTCCACTGCTTCCACCACTGGGGCCCAAAGACTGGCTCGGCTGGTGTTCAAGTCCCCAGCAAAACTTCAACACAGCCTCAACTAATAACTGTTCCCTAAGCCACCAAGGAAACCACAGGAATCTGAGGTAGTACACTGACTCTTTGTACTACCTAAGAATTTATGCAAAGATCACACTACTGCAGGCACCCAAAATAAAAACAAAGTGTCCTAGTCAACCAACAACATATATACATTTTTAGGAAAAAATTCTCCCCTTCAAAAGCAATTTCAAGAAATTGGAATGACTACTACATCAGATGTGCAGATATCAACAAAAGGACACTGGAAATGTGATAAATCAAAGATATATGATACTACCAAAGAATGGCAATAATTGTCTAGCAACAGATTACAATCAAAAAGAATTCCTCATAAGTCCAGATAAAGAATTCCACATATCTATTCTAAAGAAGCTCAATGACATGGAAGAGAAATCTGAAAACCAGTACAAAGAAATTGGAAAATCAATTCAGGATATGAATGAGAAACTTACCAAGGAAATAGATATCATTTAAAAAATTGAAAAAAACAAATTGTGGAGCTCAAAAATTCACTGCAGGGAATACAAAACACATTAGAAAGATTCAAGAATAGGGCGGGCATGGGGGCTCATGCCTGTAATCCTAGCACTCTGGGAGGCTGAGGTGGGAGGATCACGTGAGGTCAG
>VBSM01000568.1:21814772-21827125 GCA_008086735.1 Cheirogaleus medius | reverse complement strand
AAAAAAAGAAAAAGAAAAGAAAAAAGAAAAGAAAAGAACAAAACCAGATTAGACCAAGCAGAAGAAAGAATCTCAGAACTTGAAGAAATAATCTAGTCAGTCAGAAGGGACTGAGGACTGAGTCTGAGACTTCTTAAAGTGACTGAACTTATGAATTATCAGTATTCCTGAGGGTGAAGAGAGATTGAAAGTTTAGAAAATCTGTTTAAGGTAATAATCAACAAAATCTTCCCAGAACTAGCAAGAGAGTTAGACATTCAGATATAGGAGGCCCAATAATCCCCAGACAATTATATTGCAAAAAAGAATTCACCACAGCATATTACAATCAGAATGACTAAAGTTGAAGTGAAAGAGAATTTTAAAATTAGTAAGAGAAAAGTGTCTAGTTACCTATAAAGAAAACCTCATCAGACTAACAGTAGACTTCTCAGCAGAAATCTTGCAGTCCAGAAGCAAATGGGATGGCATTTTCAAAGTGCTGAAAGAAAAAAAAACAAAAAACTGTCAGCCAAGTATTTTATACCCTGCCAGAATAAGATTCATTAATGAAGGAGAAATAGTTTTTCCCAGACAAGCAAATGCTGACAGAATTCATCATCACTAGACCAGCCCTACAGGAAATACTCAAAGGAGTCTTACACATGGAAATGAAAGGTCAAATTCACCATCACAAAAACATGCAAAAATATAAAACTCACAGGTCTTATAAAACAATCACAGAAAGGAGGAAGAGAAAGGAATTAAATGGTAACATGACAGAAGTTCAGCAAACCACAAATATGGACAGACAGAAAAAAAGAAACAAAGAAATTATAAAACAACTAGAAATCAACTAACAATATGACATGAACAAATCCTCACATATCGATATTAACCTTGAACATAAATGGATTAAATGTTCCACTTAAAATATATAGACTGGCAGAATGGATTAAAAAAAACAAAACCAACACCACGATCCAAATATATGCTGCTTACAGGAAAGTCACCTTATCCATGCATGTATAGGTTGAAAATAAAGGGGTGGGAAAAGATACTCCCTGCAAACAGAAACCAAAAGCAAGCGGGAGAAGCTATACTTATGTCAGATAAAACAGACTTTAAATCAAAAACAGTAAAAAAACCAAAAAAACAAAAAACAAAGAAGGTCATTATATAATGTTAAAGGAATCAATTCAGCAAGAAGACATAACGATCCTAAATATATATGCACCCAATATTGGAGCACCCAGATTGACAAAACAAATATCACAAGTCCTAAAGAAAGATACAGACAGCAACACAATAATAGGGGGAGACTTCAATACTCCATTCACAGCACTAGACAGGTCATCAATATAGAAATCAATAAAGAAACACTGGACTTATATTAGGCTTTAGACCAAATGGGAATCTTATTCATAACAGACACAGAACATTCTACCCAATAACTATAGAATATACATTCTTTTCATCAGCACATGGAATATTCTCCAAGATAGACCACATTTTAGGGCACAAAACAAGTCTTAACAAATTGAAATCACATCAAGTATCTTCTCAGATTACAGTGCAATAAAGCTACAAATCAATACAAAGAGTAACTTCAGACATTATACAAACACATAGAAATTAAAAAACATGCTCCTGAATGATCACTGGGTCAACAAAGAAATAAAGACAGAAATTTAAAAATCTTGTGAAACAAATGAAAATGAAAACATATCAAAACCTGTGGGACACAGCAAAAGTAGTGCTAAGAGGGAAGTTTAGAGCATTAAATGTCTGCATCAAAAAAGTAGAAAGATCACAATTAACAAGCTAACACTGCACCTCAAGGAACTAGAAAAACAACAAACCAAACCAGGGTTAGCAGAAAAAAAGAAACAACAAAGATCAGAGCAAAACTAAATGAAATAGAGACCAAAAATATATATGCAAAGGATCAATGAAAAGTTGGTGCCTCAAAAAGATAAACAAAATTGACAAACCACTAGCTAGACTAAGAAGAGAGAAGATCTAAATAAACACAATCAGAAATTTAAAAAAAGAAATGAAAAAGGAGACATTACAACTGATACCACAGAAATACAAAAGATCATCAGAGACTATTATGAACTATATGAACTATTATGAACTATACTCACAAACTAGAAAACCTAGAGGAAATGGTTGAATTCCTAAAAATATACAACATCCTGACATCAAACCAGGAAGAAATAAAAGTCCTGAATAGACCAATGATAAGTACTGAGATTGAATCAGTAACAAAAAAATCTCCACCAAAAAAAAACAAAACCTCAGGACCAGAGGGATTCACAGTTTAATTCTACCAGACTTACAAAGAACTGGTACCAATCTTCCTGAAACTGTTCTAAAATATTGAGAAGGAGGGAATCCTCTGTAACTCATTCTACAAAGTCAGTATCAGCCTGATACTGAGGCCAGGAAAGGATGCAACAAAAAAAGAAAACTACATATCAATACCTCTGATGAACACAGATGCAAAAATCCTCAACAAAATACTAGTAAACTGAATACAACAGCACATCAAAAGGATAATTCAGGGATGCAAGGATGGTTCAATATATGCATGTCAATAAATGTGATGCACCACATAAACAGAATTAAAAACAAAAACCATATGATCATTTCAACAGATGCAGAAAAAGCATTTGATAAAATCCAGCACCCCTCCATGATAAAAGTCTTCAGCAAACTCAGCATAGAAGGAATATACCTCAAAATAATAAAAGCCATATATGACAAACCCACAGTCAACATCATCCTGTATGGGTTAGAGTTGAAAGCATTCCCCCTGAGGACTGGAACAAGACAATGATGTCCACTGTCACCACTTCTATTCAACATAGTACTGGAAGTCCCAGACAGAACAATCAGGTAAGAGAAAGAAATCAAGGGCATCCAAATTGGAAAAGAAGTCAAATTATTTCTGTTTGATGATGATATGATCTTACACCTAGAAAACCTTAAGGAATCCTCCAAAAGACTCCTAGATTTGATAGATTAATTCAGCAAAATCTCAGGTTATAAAATCAACATAAAAAATCAATAGCATTTCTATGTACCAATGATAAGCAAGCTGAGAATCAAATTGAGAACTCAATCCCATTTATATTAATAATAGCTATAAAAAAACACACACATACCAAGGAATAAATTTAACCAAGGAGGTAAAAGATCTATAAAGAACTAAAAATCACGGATGAAAGAAATCATAGATGATACAAACAAATGGAAAAATACCCCATGCTCAGGGAATAGAAGAATCAACATTGTTAAAATGACCATACTGCCTACAGCAATCTACAGATTCAATGTAATTTCTATCAAAATGCCAATGTCATTTTTCACAGAATGAGAAAATGCAATCCTAAAATTCATGTGGAACCAAAAAAGAGCCCGAATAGGCAATGCAATCCCATTCAAAAAGAGCAAAGCTAGAGGCATTACGTTGCCTGACTTAAAATTATATTACAAGGCTATAGTAGCCAAAAGAGCATGGTATTGGTATAAAAATAGACACATAGATCAATAGAACAGAATAGAGAACTCAGATTTGGCTCTAAGCCACATACTTAGAGCCAACTGACCTTTGACAAACTTGACATACATTGGGGAAAAGACATCCTTTTCAATAAATGGTGCTGGAAAAATTGAATAATAATATGCAAAAGAATGAAACTGAATCCCTCTCTCTCACCACATACAAAAATTAACTTAGGGTGGATTAAATACATAAATTTAAGACCTGAAACAATAAAAATCCTAGAGGAAAACCTAGAAAAACTCTTCTGGACATTGGCTGAGGCAAAGAATTTATGAATAAGACCCCAAAAGCAAATGCAATGAAAATAAATATAGGCAAATGAGACTTAATGAAACCAAAATTCTTCTGCACAGCAAAGGAAATAATCAAAAGAATAGACAATCTATAGAATGGGAGAAAATATTTGATAACTATGTGTCTGACAAAAGATTACTATCCAGAATCTATAAGGATATCAAACAACTCAGCAAGAAAAACACAAACAACTGCCTTAAAAAGTGGGCAAAAGACATGAACAGGCATTTTTCAAAGAAGATATACAAATGACCAAGAAACATATGAAAAAATACTCAATATCACTAATCATCAGGGAAATGCAAATTAAAACCACAACGAGATACCATCTTACTCCAATTAGAATGGCCATTATTAAAAAGTGAAAAATCAATAGATATTGGCAGGGATGCAGTAAAAAGGGAACACTCATACACTGTTGGTGGGAATGTAAATTAGTATAACCTTTGTGGAGATCAGTATGGAGATTTCTCAAAGAAATAAAAGTAGATCTACTTTTTGATCTTGCAATCCCACTACTGAGTATCTTTTTCCTCGGTATTCCCAGAGGCAAAGAAATCATTATATCAGAGAGATACCCGTACTCGTATGTTTATTGCAGCATAATTCATAATCTCAAAGATATGGAATCAACCTTAAGAGCCCATTGGCCAATGAGTGCATTAAGAAAATGTGGTGTGTGTGTGGAGTACCATGGAGTACTGCTCAGTGATAAGAAAGAATGAAATAACGGCTTTTGCAGCAAATTGGATGGAACTGGAGGCCATTATCCTAAGTGAAATAACTCAGGAACAGAAAAATAAATGCCACATGTTTTTACTTATAAGTGTGAGCTAAACTATGGCTACACAAGGGCACACAGAGTGGTATAATGGATGTTGGAGAACTCACAAGGGGTAAGGCTGGGAGGGGGTGAGGGATGAAAAATTATCTATGGGATACAATGTATACTACTTGGGTGATGGGTACACCAAACTCCCAAACTCCACCACTATACAATATATACATGTAATGGAATTCAACTTGTACCCCTTAAATCTATTAAAATAAATAAACAAAGAAGAATTACCAGCTAAAGAATCCTAAATCCACCAACTATTGTCATTTTAAACAAAATATTTCCTTCAGAACCAACTGGATGTAGAAACTTCAATGAAAGCTTATTACCTTCTCCATATTAGTAGTTAACAGTGGTAAGTTGAGTAAAGTAATAATAATGCTTAACATCCATCAAGTGATCATTATACACTAAGCACTGTTCTAAGCGCTTTACATGTATTAATTTATATAATCTTTGTAACAACCCTGAGAGGAAGGTGCTATTATCACCCATGTTTTACATAAAAGGAAACAGAGACACAGGTAGATTAAATAACTTGCCCAATGCCACACACCTGCACTGTAGCAGAGGTTGGATTCTAACCTAGGCAATATAGTTTCAGAGCCTCCTTTCTTTCTTCCTTTTTTTTTCATGCTTAAAGGCAAATGTATTCGGTTCCTTTCCATGCAGCACATAATAAGCTATGTGCTTATTTCTTTTCCAAATCAACAGTTTGAGACAACCTTTGAGGATCCACTCATCCTCCATGGTGAACCATCTTGCAACATGTTCTGATAAGTATCTTATGTAGGAGGAAAAGGAACATTCTTGCTGACCTACAGATTGGCCAAGTGGGAAGTGTACTGGAAGGAGAGCTAATGTCTATTGTCTCTTCCGCCACCATCAAGTTCGTGGTAGGGCTGTAATAACTTGTACCAACAGATGCCTATAGAAGCCATTTAGAATTGCCACGGCAGGGAGGAAGGCACGGGAGAAGATGAGGAAGAGGAGAGACTCAGTGTCCTATGATGGAGTGTAGAGGCTGCTGGCTGTAAAAAACCAGGAACAATGGAAGTGAAGTCATTTTCCTTAGGACGCCATGCCAAGCAGAAAGCCTCAAAAAAATCCCCCAGTCACTAGAACATTCTTCTTCACAAATGAAACCACCTCCTCAGCTTTGCTCTTGACCTCAGTAGGTATCTGGTTGCTCTTACAGATCTTCAGCTGCTCTTTGGCTTTCTTCATGTCCTTCTCTACTCATTGCCAGTCAACTTTGATGTAACCAGTATGGTTTGCAAGCTGAAGAAGAAAAAATCCACCTCCCACAGCTGTTGCAGCCAACTTTCCAACCTTCTGGAATATGAACCCTGTACACCATCCAGTGACACCTCCAATTAACAGCTGGGTTGCCAAGCTATACTTTTCAGCGGAAGGCCCAGATTCCTGCCCGAACAGCTTGCGCCACCATGGCTGCTTTTTAGCAAATTCTGCAAGGTCCAGTGACTCAAAATTTCCTTCAAAGTTTCCTTGACTGGAGGCAGCCATTTCGGCAAGCTCGTCTTGTGAAGGCACTCGCAGAAGCCAGAGCCCCCTTTCTTAACCACTACACTATTAGGTCAAGTTTTTGTTGGAAGCTTCCATACACTAAAACTTTAAAGAATGGGATAGAGAAAGCAGAATTACACAGTATCTCTTTTGCTTCTGTCTTCTCTGTGTTAGAAAATAATCATTCATTGGCCTGGAAAAGGTAGAGCAATTATTGGTGTAAGTATTATATCCATAGATGAATTAAGCAACTGCCAAGACAACATCTCAATGATCTAAAAATTAAATTCTAGGGACCTGAGCCAGTAATTTACCCATTGCCCCTCAAGTCTATTTCCACCATTCTATACTTCACTCTGTACCTTTCCCAGGCTCTCTTGCCAATTTAGTTTTCTCTTAGGCACTAGCAGGAAATCAAAAGGCAGGAGAATGAGATGCTTCCTGCTTTTAGTTCTAATGGTGTGTCAGTTGCTGGCAGGAGCTGTAGTGGCAACAACAGTAGAGTTCCCAGCTCTAGTCAAGGTGGTACAACTTTGACAGATCTAGAACTGAACATTAATGGTTTAGTTTTGTGGTTTTTAAAACTTTTATATACATGTAATCAAACCAGACATATTCTTCTGTGTCTGGCTTCTTTCACTCAACATTCTATCTGTGAGATTCATCCATTTTGATGCAAAAAATGGTAATTCATCCATTTTATTGCTGAATAATATTCCATTGTATGAATAAACATTGTTACCCAACAAGGTCTGATCCAAGGCTGCATTAATAAAGTAGATAACATTAGTTAAAATACTAATCAACTAAATGTCATGCTAAGGATGACCAAGACAGTAAAGGTCTAGTTGTTTACACTGGAAAAAGAGAAGGCTTGAGGCAGAGAAGAAAAGGAGCCACAGCTATCTTAAAATTTTTAAAAAGCTACCATGTAGAAGAGGAATTGAACATACTCTCTGCACTTTCAGAAGACAGAATTAGGACCAATAGGTAAATGGCATAAATAGGTATATTTCAGCCATCTTGCCACTATATTCTTGTCCTTATCACCCCATAAAGTTCTTAGAGATAATCTGATCAGATAGGCAGGCTGTAGCAGCACTAAATATGGAAAAACTGAAACTTTCTACATGAATAGTTGACTGAGCCCAAGGTTTCCAAACACAATAAAATAGTTCTAGAAACAATCCTTAGTATTCTCTGCAAACTTTCCTTTGAGAGACACTTTTCAGCTGGATCAGTAGAAAAGATAGGCCACAAACTGTAGTAGATATTGACTATATGAATCATGATAACTAAATAATATGGAGACCTCTGAATTGAAAAAATAGGAATGGATGCCATTTGAGTTTTACACTAATCTTAACCACTTTGGTACCGTGCTCACCGGCCGGGAAACCTTGCCCACAGCCGGCACTCATAGTCCGCACGATAGTTTGTGCTGTGCATTGACAACGGATCCGTTTTGCTCTTGTGTGATGAGGAAAGCTTTAAAGCACTGAAAGCTTGTTTTACTTTACGGGCAGCTTTAGGAAAATAACTATAATAACTCCTACTAAGGACTTGTTAAAAGGTCACAGATTCGTAGTAACATTAGCTGAACGTACACACTGCAACTGCAGAGATAAAAGCTGTAAAAGTAAAAGCTTTTGGCTGTCGACTAAAGTCGACGCTCAGCTGTGTGCCTTCATAGCACGGCTGTCGGCTAAAGTCGACGCTCGCGTTCATCTGTGGCTGTTGACTATAGTCGACGCTGGGCTGTGCGCGTTCATCTGTGGCTGACGACTATAGTCGACGCTGGTACCGAAGTGGTTAAAAATCATTTCCCATACCAAATCACCTTTCCAACAAAAAGGTGACCTTTAATATAAAAATTTGAGGAAAAAGACAGCAGAAATTTCTTAGAGCCTCTGTGTGTTTGTGCACGTACACATGAGTGTACATGTACACACGTGTGTGCTATGTGCCTTAGAAAATTATAAAGTTCAAACCAGATAAGGTAAATATAAGGACTTCATAAACTCTAAGGTGCATTAAACTAAAAGATGAACTTATAAAAGAAGGAGGCTTCAAAGAACCCTCAGGAGAATCAGCCTGAAGTTCTGAATCAGGGTTTAGGCCGAATGATTTTTCAGAAATGAAGCTCCTAAAAATTTTCTGGTGAAATTCTTGAACAGAATTAAAGGCATAAGAAGAATCCACCTCTAGAGAAGAAGTTAATTTTATGAATAATGAATAAACACAAAAGGGTATACCATCAGACTTTAGACCCTCAGGTCAAAATTTTGCTAAGAAAATGCCTCTTCTAGTCTACCACCTCTTTAAATACACTGGACGAGGTTTTCCTTTTATAGGCTTGTCGTAGGACTAAAGGGGTTGCTTGAATGGTAATTGCAGAGATGACCAATAATCAAAGTGGATTTTGTTATAATTTCTTCTCCAGCTAAGCATATTGAAGAAAAAGATATGGAATCTAATGTTAATAGTAAATGGAGTTCGATTGGTAGCAAGAGTGGACCCCAGAGAGCCCTGAGCAGCCCCACTGCCACTGCCAGCCTAGCTACCATCACACATGGGAGGAGCCACAGCTGCCACAGCCAACCCCAGTCAACCATCACGGGAACCATGAGCAGTGAGGAGGCTGAGATCCAGTTACCGCCTGCCACCCCTCTCCCCCCAGCACTGCCCACACCAAGCTTGGCACCACGGGCAGAGGTACAGGGAGAAGTGGCCAGGGCGGATTCACATTGGTGGCACTTGCTGGCAGGGACAAGAAGGTCATCACAATGAAGGTTTTGGGAACAGTAAAATAGTTCAATGTAAGAAACGGATATGGTTTCATCAATAGGAATGACGCCAAGGAAGATGTATTAATATTTGTACACCAGACTTCCATAAAGAAGAATAACCCCAGGAAGTACCTTTGCAGTGTAGGAGATGGAAAGACTGTGAAGTTTGATATTGAAGGAGAAAAGGGCACGGGGAGGCAGCAAATGTTACAGACCCTGGTGGAGTTCCAGTTTAAGGCAGTAAATATGCAGCAGACCGTAACCATTATAGACACTATCCATGTTGCATGGGTCCTCCATACAATTATTAATACCAGCAGAATTACCAGAATAGTCAGACTGGGGGATTAAATGAGGGATTGGAGAGTGCTCCTGAAGGCCAGGCCTAACAACGCGGGCCCTACTGCAGGTGAAGTTTCTCCCTTACTACATGTGGAGACCGTGTGGGCGTCAACCACAGTATTCCAACACTCCTGTATAGGCAGAAGTGATGTAGAGTGCTGACAATCAGGGTGCAGGAGAATAAGGTAGACCAGTAAGACAATATGTATTGGGGTTTATAGTCCGCCATTCCTCAGGGTCCCTCCTAGCCAAAGATAGCACAGAGAGGACGGCAACGAAGAAGATAAAGAGAAGGGAGATGAGACCCAAAGTCAGCAGCCTCCTCAACATCAGTACCACCACAACTTCAATTACCAACACAGACGCCCAGAAAACTGGGCCTAAACTACAAGATGGCAAAGAGACAAAAGCAGCAGATGGACCAACTGAGAATTCATCCGCTCTGAGGCTGAGCAGGGCAGGGTTGAGTAAATGCCACCTTACCATCTCTACCATCATCCAGTTTAGTCATCCAACGAGAAGAAATGAATATGAAATTCCAGCAATAAGAAATGAACAAAAGATTGGAGCTAAAGACCTTAAGTGCTTGCTTTTTGCCTATTGACCAGATAACTATTAATAGATTTGCATTATCTAGGCAGCATGGAGTCTTTATTAATATTTTTACCTTAAAGGCATCTTTTTTTGGTAATAACAAACATGTTTTTTTAAAAAGCATGGTTTTTCTCAATACGCCTTTAAAGGTGTTTAAATTGTTTCATATCTGGTCAAATTGAAATTTTTAAGAGTTTCATTTTTAATTTGTAATAAAAGTTTACAACTTGATTTTTTCAAAAAAAGTCAACAAACTGCAAGCACTTATTAGTAAAGGTCTTAAATAATTTTTAAAAAATAGCAAATGGTGGGATGAAAAAGCCCTCCCAGAGCCTTCAAATTCTATGTTAAGATTCTGGCGGTGAATTTGTAATAATATATGAGTACAATGATTTCAATTATACCTCTCTCAATTTACTATTAGCTATAATATGATATTTTGTTGTACTTATGTGTGTGTGTGTTGGGGGGAGGAATTAAGATTAAAAAAATACAATATTCAAGAAAAATTCACGTCTAACAGAAAAATCAAGTAGATATGGTTGGGTGGGGTTTTTATTTTTGAGGTTAGAGGAAATGCAAAGACAGTAGAAACAAAAGAATGTTATTTAATAGCTGTGCAAGACAGAAAATTATAAAATATTGTTGTAATTTTTTAAAACCTAAATAAATGGATTGATATATTATGCTCATTGGTTAGAAAACTCATTATTTTAATATGTTAATTTTATCCAAATTAATATATAGATTGAACATAATAAAAATGCCAGCACGGTTTTTTTGGTGGAATCAACAAGATGATTAGTTTAACTTTATCATTCCACATTGTATACATATATCAAAATATCACATTATACTTCATAAATATAATTGTGATTTGTCAATTAAAAATAATATTAATAAAAGTTAAATTCATATGGAAATGCAAGGGTCCTAGAAGGGCCAAAACATTCTTAAAACAACAACAAAGCTGGAGGGTTTACACTATCAGATATCAAGACTTGTTATAATGCTACAGTAATTAGGACAATGTGGTATTTGTGCAATGATAGTCAAATAAACCAATGGAATAGGGTAGGGAATATAGAAACAGAACCACCCATATACAGTAATCAGATGTATAATGAAGGCACCACTACAATTCAGTTGGAAAGGGTTAGTCTTTTCAATAAATAGTTATGGGTCAACTGTATATCTATACAGAAAACAAATAAACTACCTCAAACCATACACAAAAATTAATATGAGATGGATCATAGACCAAAATGATCTAGAACAACAGATGCTGGCAAACTGTTTCTATACAGGGCCAGATATTATAGTAAATATTTTAGGCTTTGTGGCCCATATGGTCTCTGTCTCACTACACTGATGCCGTAGTGTGAAAGCAGCCATAGATGATACAAAAAGGAATGGATGTAGCTGTGTTTCAATAAAACATTATTTGGGCCAGATTTGGCCTTTGGGTTGTAATTTGTTGGCAACTGTTTTAGAAAAACACATAGGATCTTCTGATCTTAGGGATAAACAAAGATCTTTAAAGTAGGACACCAAAAGTGCTAACCATATAAAAATGGCTAAATTGGACATTATTAAATCAGCTTGGTATAGGCACAAAAATAGGCACATTGACCAGTGGAATAGAACTGAGAACCTAGATATAAAACCATCCTTATATAGCCATCTAATCTTTGATAAAGCAGACAACAACATACACTGGGGAAAAGAATCCTTATTCAATAAATGGTGCTGGGAAAACTGGATGGCCACATGTAGAAGGCTGAAGCAGGATCCACACCTCTTACCTCTCACAAAAACCAACTCACGCTGGGTAACAGACTTAAACCTAAGGTATGAAACTATTAGACTTCTAGAGGAAAACGTTGGAAATACTCTCCTAGACGTTGGCCTAGGGAAAGAATTTATGAAGAAGACCCCAAAGGCAATCACAGCAACAACAAAAATAAATAAAGGGGACCTGATCAAACGAAAAGTTTCTGCACAGCCAAAGAAACAGTCATGAGAGTAAACAGACAACCTACAGAATGGGAGAAAATTTTCACATGCTACACATCCGATAAAGGGCTGATAACCAGACTCTATTTAGAACTCAGGAAAATCAGCAAGAAAAAATCAAACAACCCTATCAAAAAGTGGGCAAAGGACATGAACAGAAACTTTTCAAAAGAAGACAGAATAATGGCCAACAAACATATGAAAAAATGCTCAACATCTCTAATCACCAGGGAAATGCAAATCAAAACTGCAATGAGATATCACTTATCCCCGGTAAGAATGGCCCTTATCAAAAAGTCCCAAAACAATAAATGTTGGCGTGGATGCAGAGAGATAGGAAGACTCCTACACTGCCGGTGGGACTGCAAACTAGTTCAACCTCTGTGGAAAGCAATTTGGA
>VBSM01000568.1:21800622-21814672 GCA_008086735.1 Cheirogaleus medius | reverse complement strand
AACAATATCTGTACCCCCATAATATAATGTAATAAAAGAAAAAAATGTATATAAAAAAATTACATAAGAAAAAAAAATAGTATGTTATCACAACATTAGAATTTAATAAGTAAAATGATTGTTTCTCCTTCAAATTTATAGTTGCAGAAAGGGCTATTATTGCCCATTAGATCATCTTCTAAACAGATTATGCTTTCCTTTTGCTAACTTATAAGATCTTTCTGCTTTGAATGTGGTATCCAAGTATAATAGAGCAGAAGTGAGAATTGTATTCCTATTCCTAAATATTATTTTATGCAATACAGTCATGATACATTCTTCAGAAGACTTGCTGTGACAGAATTTAGGATGTTTGCTTTTGGCAAACAATCTGAGTAAAGATGCCATTCCTCGCTGTGCGTGTGGTGTATATATATATGTTTTTTTTTTTACATTACCCTGTGGGTACTTATACTCAGTTCGAAAAGCATGTTTTTGGGTAGCGAATCTAGTCATGATTGGTAATTGATAGGAAAAGCCTTAAAGTACTCAAAGCATCCACTGACCCTTTTTCTTACTGATAAGCAAAGAGATCTTTATAGTTAATTAAATTATAATCATAATATTCCTCCCCTTCTATATTAGCAGTATTCGGCCTTGATTTTCTCCTGGAGTGTGTGCTCACTTAGGGGTTAGGGAGACAGATAATGTCTTATAAAACAAAAGTAGTCATTATTTTCTGCTCCAATAAGAGTGTGTTTTATCTTTTATCATTAAAAGAGGAATCAATATTTTTACCAAGAGTTTTCAAATACGTTTTTCTTTGAAGGAAGTTTCAGTGTGTTTCAATTGTTATTTTTATTTTCTATTTTTCACCCCTTGAGAAAGTCTGTTCAATTGTTCTTAACTGAGGTTCAGCTCGGGGCTACAATTCAAAATGTTTGAATTATGTGTAGTGCTTGGTTTTAATTTTCAGTGTGGGAATGTGATAACTGAAGACAACATTACTTTTGTAGTGTTAAAGCATTAAGTGGAGAACCACCTTTCAATTTCCCTTAATCTGGTATGATTTATTATATTAATAGTATGGCCCATACTCACAATATCTATATTTCCTCCTTTAAGGTATTAGATTTTATGATGCTAATATTCTTCAAAAGGAGATATTTTTCTTAAGGGAGTATAAGGGGCAGCTCGAAATGCCATGTGATTTTATTCTCAACAAAGTATAATGAAAAAAACATAGAATCTGGTGTTAGATCTGAAAGCTAAACTGGACTCCATTCTGAATGACTTTATGTGAATTATTTAATCTTTCAGGGCTTGTAGTTTGTTCACCTATAAAATGATACTATTATAATAATACCTGCCATACTAAAGAATATGGATAAAAATCATCTGATTATCTTAGAATGTGAAATGGATATAATATATGACATAATTTTTAACACATTAACTGCCATGTGAGTTGTATTTAAGTCAGGCTAGTTTTGAGCCTTGGACCTCGTGAAACATATATAACTCACACATCTCTTCACCTTGGGAGCCATGAGAACTATTTTTCAAGTTGCATATAACTCATGCACAGAAAACAATAAAAAATAACAAATTTTTCATTATATCAGAAAGGATCATTTTGTTTTCGAAGTTTTTATTCTATTTTTGTAATAAAACACCATCACCCCAAGAAAAAAAAATTTTTTTCTAATGTGGCAGTCAATGTGTCAAAATTACAGTAAAAATGAGTCTGACAAAAGTTTTAGATTCTGGGTTTTAAAAAAATCTAAAAATACAAAACAGTCAAAACCGTATTAGAAAGATTTTAATAATGATGGTACCACTAACAGAAGTAGTATTTTAATGGGAAAAAGGTTAATGTTCAATTCCCAGAAATAAAACATTTTATTACTGAGAGGATGGGTATGTATCTGTTTGGGAAGGAGGGAGTGTATAGAAGGAAGAGATTATAGGCAAATCTTTTATGTCCTAACCCACTTTTGTTATAGAGCCTGATATGGGAACCAAAGTATAGCCCTTGCAAAAGACTTAGAATTATGAAAAGAAAAGAAAAAACAAAATATAGCCTTAAAATATAAGGAAACTGATAGAAGGTAACAACACTGTATATGAAATACTCTTGCCAAAGGACCAAATCTACTCTTTTTAAGCCCTAGAAAAAAGGGGAAAAAGGAACATGTTAAATAATACCATGGTAATAGAATCAGCAAAATCTAGAATATGGGAAACTAAAAAGGACAAACATCCAGTTTCTTCAACAAATAAACTGCAAAAATGAAAAAGAGGGAGGAGACCCTATAGATTAAATGAGACTTGAAAGACATATCGCCTTCGCTTTCCCAGCCCCAATCCTCCCTCCCTCTTTAAAAATAAATAAATAAATAAAGATATATCAACCAAATGCAATGTGGGGAGCATTTTAAATATGTGAATCAAACAAATGTTTAAAAAAACAGTTTGAGACAATTAAGTAAATATAAAGTAGATATCTGGTTATATTAAGGAAGTATTGTTTTTAGATATAATAACGATATCAGCAGTTTTTAAAAGGAATCCTTGAGGTGATGTCAGTGAAAATGGCAGAATAAGGACCCCTGAAAATACATTCCTCCATAAAAGGAAAAAAAAAAAGCCTGGCAAATTAATCAGAATCAACATTTTCAGAACTGTGGAAATTAACCAAAGTCTTATAATAACCTGGGGAAAATTTATTCAAGATAAACACCTGAATCTCTGTAAGAACAGTGAGCTTTAAGTCATTTTAACTTGTCCTAGATCCATATCCCACTCTCCAGTAGCCTTGAAAAATTACAGCTCACGTTTTTGAAGAAAGCAAGAGCCTGGCTGACACGTGTGGGAGTAGAAAGGGGGATTGGAGTTCTTTCAAACCTTATTCCCAGACAACTGTCATTACTGTATGTCTGGTAGTTTGCTAGAAGATGCCACTTGCAAGGCTGTCTGTATTTGACCTGATTCAGAGATAACAGAGTGTACTTGCCATCAAATTGGTACTAACTGATCAACACTAAAGTGCTCACGTGGTAGTAATATTCATTGGGTGCCAGTCAGGTGGGGCAGGCGGTAAACTCACAACTAATTGAGGCGGAGCACACTATATGAGGGAAGAGCATGCTTGTAGCCCTGGCTTGTGAGAGGCAAAGGCATTACATGTAACCAAAATATCTGTACCCCCATAATATCCTGAAATTTAAAAAGTCATTATATAATGTAAAAGGGATTGATTCAACAAGAAGATATAGGCCGGGCATGGTGGCTCACGCCTGTAATCCTAGCACTCTGGGAGGCCGAGGCAGGAGGATCCTTTGAGCTAGGAGTTCGAGTAAGAATGAGACCCCGTCTCTACTAAAAATAGAAAGAAATTAACTGGACAACTAAAAATATATAGGAAAAAAATTAGCCGGGCATGGTGGCGCATGCCTGTAGTCCCAGCTACTCAGGAGGCTGAGGCAGAAGGATTGCTTGAGCCCAGGAGTTTGAGGTTGCTGTGAGCTAGGCTGACGCCACAGCACTCTAGCCCTGGCAAACAGAGCAAGACTCTGTCTCAAAAAAAAAAAAAAAAAAAAGGAAGAGATAACAATCCTAAGTATTTATGCACCTACACCAGAGATCCCAGATTCATAAAAGAAATACCATTAGAACTAAGAAAAGAAATAGACACTACATTAATTGTGAGAGATTTCAGCACTCCACTGACAGAAGTAGACAGATCATCAAGGCAAAATATCAACAAAGAAACACTGGACTTAAATAGGACTCTAGAATGAATGGACCTAACAGATATTTACAGATCATTCTACCCAAAAACTACAGATTATACATTCTTCTCATCAGTACATGGAACATTTCCCAAGATAGACCATATATTAGGCCACAAGTCTTTTTTTAATTTCAGCATATTATGGGGGTACAAATGTTTAGGTTACGTATAATGCCCTGGCCTCCTCCTTCCTCCCCACTGCGAGTCAGAGCTTCAAGTTTGTCCATCCCCCAGATGATGCTCATTGAACTCAATATGTATGTATATACCCATCCCCTCCTCCGCACCGCCATCTGCTCCACACCCAATGAATGTTATTCCTATATGTGCAATTAGGGGTTGATCAGTTAAAACCAATTTGATCATGAGTACATGAGGTGCTTATTTTTCCATTCTTGGGATACTTCACTTAGTAGAATGGGTGCCAGCTCTATCCAGGAAAATACAAGCGGTACTATATCACCATTATTTCTTACAGCTGAATAGTACTCCATGCTATACATATACCACATTTCATTAATCCGCTCATGTATTGATGGCTGTTGGGTTGTTTTCACATCTTTGCAATTGTGAATTGTGTTGCTATAAACATTCGAGTGCAGATGTCTTTGTTATAGAATGTCTTTTGTTCTTTTGGGTAGATGCCCAGTAGTGGAATTGCTGGATCAAATGGTAGATTTACTTGTATCTCTTTGAAATATCTCCATATTACCTTCCACAGAGATTGCATTAGTTTGCAGTTCCATCAGCAGTGTATGAGTATTGCTATCTCTCCGCATCCATGCCAACATTTATTGTTTTGGGACTTTTTAATAAGGGCCATTCTCGCTGGAGATAAGTGATATCTCATTGTAGTTTTGATTTGCATTTCCCTGATAATTAGAGATGTTGAGCATTTTTTCATATGTTTGTTGGCCATTATTCTGTCTTCTTTTGAAAAGTTTCTGTTCATGTCTTCTGCCCACTTTTTGATAGGGTTGGTTTTTTCTTGCTGATTTTCCTGAGTTCTAAATAGAGTCTAGTTATCAGCCCTTTATCGGATGTGTAGCATGTGAAAATTTTCTCCCATTCTGTAGGTTGTGTGTGCAGCTTTTTAATTTGATCAGGTCCCATTTATTTATTTTTGTTGCTGCTATGATTGCCTTTGGGGTCTTCTTCATAAATTCTTTGCCTAGGCCAATGTCTATAAGAGTTTTTCCAACATTTTCTTCTAGAATTCTAATAGTTTCACACAGTATGTTTAAGTATGTTACCCACCTTGAGTTGATTTTTGTGAGATGGGAAAGGTGTGGATCCTGTTTCAGTCTTCTACATGTGGCTATCCAGTTTTCCCAGCACCATTTACTGAATAACAATTCTTTCCCCCAGTGTATGTCTTTGTCTGCTTTGTCAAAGATTAGATGGCTGTATGAGGATAGTTTTATATCTGGGTTCTCAGTTCTGTTCCACTGGTTTATGTCCCTGCTCTTGTGCCAGTCAAAAGCTGTTTTAGTTACTATAGCTTTGTAGTATAGTTTGAAGTCTGGTAAGTTGATGCCTCCCAATTTGTTCTTTTTGCCTAGGACTGTTTTTGCCATATGGGGTCTTCCCTGGTTCCATACGAAGCATAAAATAATTTTTTCTAGATCTGTGAAAAATGATGTTGGTATTTTAATAGGGATTGCATTGAAAATGTAGATCACTTTGGGTAGTATAGACATTTTAACAATGTTGATTCTGCCGACCCACGAGCATGGTACGGTTTTCCACCTGTTTACGTCCTCTGCTATTTCCTTCTTCAGTGCTGCGTAGTTCTCCCTGTAGAGGTCTTTTACCTCCTTAGTTAAATATATTCCTAGGTACTTTATTTTCTTTCTTGCTATTGTGAAGGGTATGGAGTCTTTGATTTGGTTCTCAGTTTGACTGTTATTGGTGTATATGAATGCCTCTGATTTCTGTGTATTGATTTTGAATCCTGAGACTTCACTGAATTCATTTATCAATTCCAGGAGTCTCTTGGTTGAATCCTTGGGGTTTTTTAGATATAATATCATCAGCAAAGAGCGAGAGTTTGATCTCTTCTGCCCCCATTTGGATGTCCTTAATTACACTCTCTTGTTTAATGGCTCTAGCAAGGACTTCCAGCACTATGTTGAATAGAAGTGGAGATAGTGGGCAACCTTGTCTGGTTCCTGTTCTAAGTGGGAATGCTTTCAATTTTTCCCCGTTCAGTATGATGTTGGCTGTGCGTTTGTCATACATGGCTTGTATCATTTTTAGGTAAGTCCCATTTAAGCCTATTTTGTTAAGCGTTATCATAAGAGTGTTGAATTTTGTCAAATGCTTTTTCTGCATCTATTGAGAGGATCATATGGTCTTTGTTTTTGCTTCTATTTATGTGGTGAATTACATTTATAGATTTGCGTATGTTGAACCATCCCTGCATCTCTGGGATGAAACCCACTTGGTCAAGATGGATTATTTTTTTGATAAGCACCTGGATTTGGTTTGCTAGGATGTTTTTGAGAATTTTTGCATCTATATTCATAAGGGATATTGGTCTGTAGTTTTCTTTTTTTGTTGTGTCCTTTCCTGGTTTTGGTACCAGGGTTATGTTGGCTTCATAAAATGTGTTGGGGAGTATTCCATCCCTCTTGATGTTGTGGAATAATTTCTTCAGGATAGGCACCAGTTCTTCTTTGTAGGTCTGGTAAAATTCGGGTCTCAAACCATCTGGTCCGAGACTTTTCTTTTTAGGAAGGTTTTTTATTGCTGTTTCAATTTCAGTGCTTGATATTGGTCTGTTCAGGAATTCTATTTCTTCCTGTTTCAGCCTATGGAGGCTGTGTGCTTCTAAGAATTTGTCCATTTCCTCCACATTTTCCAGTTTATGTGCATAAAGGTTTTTGTAGTATTCATAGATGATATCTTGTATCTCTGTGGCATCAGTTGTATTATCTCCTTTTTTGTTCCTGATGGAGCTTATTAGAGTTCTGTCTTTTCTGCTTTTCATTAGTCTAGCCAAAGGCATGTCAATTTTGTTTATTTTTTCAAAGAACCAACTTTTTGGTTGGTAGAAACAACTATCTTCCGTATAGTTTTCTTGTTGCCAATTTCATTTGGTTCTGATTTGATCTTACTAATTTCACTTTTTCTGCTGGGTTTGGGGTCGGTCTGTTCATTTTTTTCCAGCTCTTATAGACGATTCATTAGGTTGTCTAATTGTGATCTTTCTGTCTTTTGGATATAGGCATTTATGGAAATAAACTTTCCTCTCAGGATTGTTTTAGCTGTGTCCCACAGATTTTGATAACTTGTGTCTCCTTTGTCATTTAGTTCAAAGAATCTTTTGATTTCCTCATTTATGAAATAATCGTTCATCAGCTGTATCTATTGACTGCAGAAGAAAATTAAAAAAAAAAAGAAAATCGTTCAGCAGAAGATTGTTTAGTTTCCACGACTTTGAGTAGAAATGAGAGTTTCTGTTAGGGTTGATTTCTAATTTTATTCCACTGTGATCTAAGAAGATGTATGGTATAATTTCTATTCTTTAAAATTTTTTTGAGACATGCTTTGGGACCTAGGATATGGTCAATCTTAGATAATGTCCCATGAGCTGATGAGAAGAACATATATTCAGTGGTTTGGGGGTAGAATGTTCTGTAAATGTCAGTCAGGCCCATTTGTTCTAGAGTTCTGTTTAAGTCCATTATTTCTTTGTTAATTTTCTGTTTGGAGGATCTGTTCTGTGCTGTCAGAGGGGTGTTGAAATCTCCAGCTATTATGGTGTTACTGTTTATCATTCACAAAACAAGTCTTGACAAATTGTTTTTTGAGTCAGAGTCCCACTCTTGCCGCCCGGGCTAAAGTACAGTGGTGTCATCATGGCTTACTGCAACTTCAAATTCCTGGGCTCAAGCGATCTTCCTGCCTCAGCCTCCCAAGTAGTAGGAACTACAGGCAATTGCCACCACGCCTGGTTAATTTTTCTATTTTGAGTAGAGACGGGGTCTTCCTCTTGCTCAGGCTGGTCTCGAACTCGTGAGCTCAAGCAATCCTCCTGTCTTGGCCTCCCAGAGTGCTAGGATCATAGGTGTGAGCCACCACGCTCAGCCCTCAACAAATTTTTAAAAATTGAAATCATATCAAGTATCTTCTCAGACCACAGTGGAATAAAACTGGAAATAAATTCCAAGAGGAACTCTAAAAACCATACAAATACATCAAAATTAAATAACCTTCTGCTGAATGATCTTTGGGTCAACAATGAAATTGAGATGGAAATTTTAAAAATTTTCAAAATGAATGACAATAATGACACATTACCAAAATCTCTGGGATACAGGAAAGGCAGTGCTAAGGGGGAATTTTATAGCACTGAACACATCAAAAAGACAGAAAGATCACAAACTAAAAACCTAACATCACATCTCAAAGAACTAGAAAAACAAGATCAAACCAAACCCAAAGCTAGCAGAAGACAGGAAATATCAAGGATCAGAGTAGAACTAATGAAATTGAAACCAAAAAAAACCATACAAAGGATCAATGAAATGAATTGGTTCTTTGAGAAGATAAAATTGATAGACCACTAGCTAGATAAAACAAGAAAATAGAGAGGATTCAAATAAATACAATTAGAAATGGAAAAGGAGACATCACAACTGATACCACAAAAATACAAGAGATCATCTAAGAGATGATCATCAAGAGATCATGCATAGAGATCACCTCTATGCATACAAACTACAAAATCTAGAGGAAATGGATAAATTTCTAGAGACACACAACCTCCCAAGCTTGAATCAGGAATAAACAAAAATCCTGAACAGATCAATAATGAATAGCAAGATTGAACCAGTAATTAAAAATCTCCCAACTAAAAAAAGCACAGGACCAGATGGATTCACAACTGAATTCTATCAGACCTAGAAAGAACTGGTACCAATCCTACTAAAACTGCCCCAAAAGATCGAGGAGAAGGAAATCCTCCCTAACTCATTCCACATATTGTATGATTCCATTTATATGAAATACCTAGCTTACACAAAGCCACAGAGACCAGAATGCACATGGGTTGCCTAAGTCTGGAAGAAGGGTAGAAATGAAGAGCAACTACTTAAGGGGTATAGGGCTTCCTTTTTGGGTGATGAAATAGTTCTGGAACTAGATATTGGAGGTGGTTGCACAACATTATTCATATAGTTAATGTCACTGAATTGTATACTTTAAAATGGTTAAAGTAGTAAATATTGTGCATATTTTAACAGAATTAAGTAGTAAAATGTAAAACAAAGAATTATCTTACCAAAACTGGCCTTTAAAAAATGCTTAAATAAACCTAGTAATTCAAAAATACAAATTATGAAATACTTAAGAAATCAAAGTTAAACCTATTGATGACAGAATAAAAAATGCAAAGAAAAAATTAATGCTCATTAATGGCAAGGAAAATTCTGAGATTTAGGCTAAAAGGAGATAATATTATTATTAACCAATGTGGTTACTCTTATGTAAAGTGGTTCATAGGGTCAAAGTTCTTTAAGAAGTGTAGATCCTAGAAACTCTCAATTACTAGAACCTAAGTTATAGACCAAGAATCATTAAGCTCTTACCTTTATCTCAATTCATTTACAATCACAAGGGAAATGGCTCTTTGAAGTTGGGAAGGACAGGAAACTAGAATTGTAGTCTTGTTCCTCATTCAGCACAACATATTCATTTTCCCTAGTCTAGCTTTGTCTGAGTCTGTAGAGGCTAAGTTGCATAGGCTGAAGTCTTACTTCTTCATGGTGAGGTAAATATCCAGCAGTGCTAGACAGTAGGTTATCCTAGACACAGCAATAACATGGAATTGTAAATGTTGCTAATATTTTTTACACAGAGCATCTTAAAAATGGGTTTACATTTTTGTTTAATCTTTACAATTCTCAGTTGGACACGGTGGCTCATGCCTGTAATCCTACCACTCTGGGAGGCTGAGGCGGGAGGATCGCTCAAGGTCAGGAGTTAGAAACCAACCTGAGCAAGAGCGAGACCCCATCTCTACTAAAAATAGAAAGAAATTAATTGGCCAACTAAAAATACATATATAGAAAAAATTAGCCGGGCATGGTGGCACATGCCTGTAGTCCCAGCTACTCGGGAGGCTGAGACAGAAGGATTGCTTGAGCCCAGGAGTTTGAGGTGGCTGTGAGCTAGGCTGACACCATGGCACTCTAGCCTGGGCAAGAGTGAGACTCTGTCTCAAAAAAAATAAAATAAAATAATCTTTACAATTCACACCTGAAATGAAATAGATTAATAATTTTTTCTACAAATCCATGTCTACAGGCTATTTAAAAATATGAAAAAGAGTCCAATTCTATTTTAAACTTCATTCACTCTGGCTATATCCTCATTCAGAATTGGGGAAATTAAATATTTTGTCAGAAATCTAGTTGTGCTTTATTTGTCTGAATACAGCTTTATAGCTACGGTATATAATTCTTAGAAGCAAAATATACAAATGCCTTTAACATTGGTCAGAAACTTTAAGACAAAGAATTATTACAGTGATTTTTACCCATATGCAATTTTATAACCTATTTCCAATTATCTATCTGTATTTTAAAAAATTACTCCAGTGTATCTGTTTTCCTTGCTGATCCTAAAATGTCTCAGATAAGGATGTAAATCTGATATTTACCTTTACGAATTCCTACAACTCAGCAGGGCGTGGTGGCTCACGCCTATACTCCTAGCACTCTGGGAGGCCAAAGCAGAAGTCACTTGAGTTCAGGAGTTTGAGAACAGCCTGAGCAAGAGCAAGACCCCTTCTCTACTAGAAATAGAAAGAAATTAATCGGCCAACTAAAAATATATAGAAAAAATTAGCTGGGCATGGTGTCACATGCCTGTAGTCCCAGCTACTAGGGAGGCTGAGGCAGGAGGATCACTTGAGCCCAGGAGTTTGAGGTTGCACTGAGCTAGTCTAACACCACTGCACTTTACCTGGGGTGACAGAGCAAGATTGTCTCAAAAAAAAAAAAAAAAAAGAATTCCTACAACTACTTGATAGCTGCACAATTATCACATACAATTCTATTTGCATATTTCTAACTTCCTAGACTGGAAGAGAGCAAGGTATGAGACAGAAGAGTAGCAAATAATGATTTAATGACAATAATTTTTCTAAATTTATGTTATTATACAGTTAGGATGATCATTATGCAAACATGAGATCTTTAAGATTACTCATCTTTTTCTAAAACGGGACATGAAACAGTCCTTACAAAATTTTAAACAGCTTTATTTACATAATTTACATAGCAATTCATCCATTTAAAGTGTACAATTCAGTGGTTTTTATCTATAGAGTTTAACACACCATCATCACCTTGAAAAGAAATCTCGATTAGCAGTCACTCATTACCTGCCACCTTATCCTCATCAGCCCTAGGCAGGCACTTAACTACTTTCTACCTTTATAGATTTACCTGTTGTGGACATTGTCATATAAATGGAACCATATAACATGTGCTTTTTTTGTGACTAGAGTATTTCTCATAGCATGGTGTCTTTGAGGTTTGTCCATGCTGTAATATGTACCACTTCTTCATTTGTTTTTTTGCCAAACAGTATTCTTTTATATGGATATAGCATATTTTACTCATTCACTAGTTGGACATTTGAGTTGTTTCACCTTTTGGCCATTAAGAATAATGCTGCTATGAACATTCATGTTCAAGTTTTTGAGGACATGTTTTCATTTCTCTTGGGTATATATCCAGGAGTAGAATTGTTGGATCATATAGTAACCTTATGTTTAAAATTTTGAGGAACTGCCAAACTCTATTTCAAAGTGGCTGCACTATTCACAATCCAATCAGCAATGTATGAATATTTCAATTTCTCTACATCCTCACCAACACTAGCTATTGTCTGTCTTTATTATAGCCATCCTATGTGGTATGAAGTTGTAGTTCATTGTGGTTTTGATTTGAATTTACCTAATGACTAATGTTTGGCATCTTTTCATGTTCGTATTATCCATTGACGTATCTTTCTGAGGAGAAATAACCCAGATCCTTGGCCCATTTTTTAATTGGGCTTTTTATTATTGAGTTAAAAGAGTTTTTTTTTTAATGGTAGGAATCTCATTTATTGAAAACATTATTTCTCACCTTTCTCAAATTGAAGACTGCAAAAAATAACAGTGCTTCACTGAGCTGTCAAGAACCTAGGAGCAGCAGCGCTGCCTTCCACACTGGAACATGTCACCTCTATCCCGCCTTGCTTTACAAAACAGTCCTGAAGCTTAATCAAATAAAACTATTGTACACAACATTTACATTAGAAAAAGACATCTGGGTGTAGGAAAGCCGGTGTGTTGTTCCCTTTAACTAAAGGTCGTTCCACAGTTGGGGCATCTTCGCTTCCTCAAGGCAAAAAAGTAGATGAAGCTGAACGGAAACAAGATGATGGCCAAGAAGATGCTCAGGAAGGTGAAGCCGTCCTCCAGCATCCCGACCCTGCAGACCAGACAGCCTCCGACCACAATGATGGAGTTGGCAGGGTAGCGGGTGACAGCCCAACTGTGGATGTTGTAGACCCTGGGGTGATGGGTGGGTAACCCTGTGACGAGGTAAGGGGTAGGGCGGGGACGCGGTGGGGATGGCACTGTAGTCACATGTGTAGTCGCCCTGGCCAACCTCCAGGCTGTAGGTGGGTGGCCACTCCTGCAGCAGGGGCTTGTGGTCCATGGCGGCCAGGCCCCACCGCTTGGCTTGCTGCTCTGGCGGGGACACGGTGGTGGGAGGTGGCACACCCAGCGGCTCGGACCCTTCTGAAATGTAATGTATGTTGGATATGTCTTAATGTATAGTGGATAAAAGACTATTATCAGATATATGATTTGCAAATATTTTCTCCCATTTCGTCTGTTTTCACTTCACTTTCTTAGTGGTGTCCTTTGAAACACAAAAGTTTTTCATTTTGATGAAGTTCAATTTATTATTTTCTTTTATTATGTGTGCCTTAGCTAAGAAATCACTACCTAACTCAAGGTCACAAAGATTTACTCCTATTTTTGTCGAGGAGTTTTATAGTTTTAGATCTTATATTTAGGTTTTTGATCCATTTTGAGTTAATTTTTGTATTGGTCTGATACAGAGGTTGAACTGGACTCTTTTACATGGGGATAGCCAGTTGTCCCAATACCACAGTTGAAATACTATGAGTAGTCTTTTCATAAAAGAATAGTCTTTCCAACTACTGCATTGTCCCAGTATAATAGTTGAAAAGTCTATTCTTTCCCCCATTGAACTGTGTTGGCACCCTTGCTGAAAATCAAATTAACCCTAGATATATGGGTTTATTTCTGGACTCTCAATGCCATTCCACTGATCTGTCTATCCTTACACCAGTACCACACTGTCTTGATTAGTATATCTTTGCAGTAAGCTTTGAGATAGGTAAGATAGATATTGGAATCTTCCAATATTTTTTCAATATTGTTTTAGTTATTGAAACAATATTGAAAAAATACTGTTTTGGGGTCCCTTGCAATTCCATTTGAATTCTATAATCATCTCAATTTCTATAAAATGTCAGCTGGGATTTCAATAGAAACTGCATTGAAACTGTTGATTAGTTTGGGGTGTATTGCTATCTTAACAATATTTTCTCTTCTGATCTATGAATATGGGATGTTTTTGCATTTATTAGATTGTCTTTCCCTTTTTTAAACAATCTTTTGATGTGGTATATTAACTGATTTTGGATGTTAAATCAACCTTACATTCCTGGGATAAATCTCAGTTTTCCATGGAGTATAATTCTCTTTATACAGTCATATGTCTCTTAATGACAGGGATACATTCTGAGAAATGTGTCGTTAGGTGGTTTCATCATTGTGTGACCATCATTCCTAGGCTACAAACGTATACAGCATGTTACTGTACTGAATACTGTAGGCAATTGTAACACAATGCTATTTGTATATCTAACCATAGAAAAAGTACAGTATAAATAGGGGAAAAGATAAAAAATGGTACACCTGTATAGGGTGAATGGAGCTTGCAGGACTGGAAGTTGCTCTGAGTGAGTCAGTGAATGAATGGTGAGTGAATGTGAAGGCCTAGGAACATTACTGTGCACTGCTGTAGACTTTATAAACACTGTACACTTAGGTTCCATTACATTTTTAAAACAGTTTTTCTTTTTTCAGTAAATTAACCTTATCTTACTGTAACATTTTTACTTTATAAACTTTTTTAATTTTTTAAACTTTTTGACTCTTTTTTTTTTTTTTTT
>VBSM01000568.1:21782509-21800522 GCA_008086735.1 Cheirogaleus medius | reverse complement strand
CCTCCCAGAGTGCTAGGATTACAGGCGTGAGCCACCACGCCCGGCCCTTTTTGACTCTTTTATAATAACATTTAGCTTAGAACACATTGTACAGCTAGCTGCACAAAGATACTTTTTCCTTATATCCTTATTCTATAAGCGTTTTTCTATTTAAATTTTTTAAAACTTTTTTGTTAAAAACTAAGACACAAACATACACATTGTGCTGGGCCTACACAGGGTCAGGATCATCAATATCACTGTCTTCCACCTCCTGTTAGGTTTTCAGGGGCAATGGAGCTGTCATCTCCTATGGTAACAATGACTTCTTCTGGAATACCTTCTGAAGGATCTGCCTAAGCTTGTTAACTTCTTTTTGTAAGTAGGAGTATAACCTAAAAGAATAAAAAGTATAGTATAGTAAATGCATACGCAAGTAACATAGTTATTATCAAGTATTATGTCTTGTAGATAATTGTACGTGTTATACTTTTATACAACTGGCAGCACAGGTTTGTTTACACCAGCATCACCACACACATAATGCATTGCACTACAATGTCATTAGGCAATAGAAATTTTTCAGCTCCATTATAATCTTATGGGACCATCATTGTATATGCAGTCTGTTGTTCACCAAAACATTGTTATGCAGTACATGACTATATATTGCTGGATTTGATTTGCTACTATTTCCTTGAGCTTCTTGGATATGTAAATAGTTTTTCATTAAGTTTGGAGTACTATCAGTCATTATTTGTTAAATATTTTTTTGTCCTTTTCTCTCTTCTTCTGGTATTCTCATTATGAGTGTGTTTATGTGTTTGTGCCCCACATTTCTCTAAGGGTCCACTCATTTTTCTTTATTCTTTTCCAAGTCCATAATTTCCATTTCTGTGTATGGAAATGATATGTGTATATATATATATTTATTCTATACTTTATTGATGTAGTCATTGTCATCATATCTTCCTCTAATTATTTAAACATGGTTTAATTGCTTTGAACATATTTATAATAGCTACTTGAAGTCCTTGTTCACTAAGTTCAGTATCTGGTCCTCCTCAAGGGAATTTCTAGTTCTTTCATTCTTGTGTATGGGTCACATGTACCTGTTTCTTTGCATGTCTCATAACATCTTATTGAACACTTTAGATACCATATTCTAGCAGCTCTGGACAATGATTCTCTTTGCTCCTTGGTTTGTCACATGCTGTTTGTTCACTTAGTTGTTTGGTGACATGGCTGGACTAATACTATAAAGCCTGTTTCCCCACAGTGGGTAGCATCCAATGATCCTGTTTAGATTTTTTTTCTTGTTTTTATCTTTAAATCTGGCTTCCTAAGGGTCTTAGGAAGTTTAGGAATTTAACCTAGTAGACAAAGCTGATTATACATACAAAAATGATTTGTTTCTAATTTTTATTCTTTTTTTTTTTTTGAGACAGAGTCTCACTCTGTTGCCCGGGCTAGAGTGCTGTGGTGTCAGCCTAGCTCACAGCAACCTCAAACTCCTGGGCTCAAGCGATCCTCAGCCTCCCAGGTAGCTGGGACTATAGGCACGCCACCATGCCTGGCTAATTTTTTCTATTTTTAGTTGTTTGGAAATTTCTTTCTAGTTTTAGTAGAGACGGGGTCTCGCTCTTGCTCAGGCTGCTCTCGAACTCCTGAGCTCAAGCAATCCTCCCGCCTCGGCCTCCCAGAGTGCTAGGATTACAGGCGTGAGCTACCGCACCCAGCCAAAAATAGAATTTTTTACATGACTAAAGTATGGGCTCTATATTAAAAGAACCAATAATTTAAACAAAGGAAAATAATACCAATTTTAGAGAATAAATTTTTTTCTTTCTTGTAAACAATTCTATGTTTTAAAAAAAAGTTATTTTCTGCATCTGTGGTATGAGATGCCAAAAAAAAAAGTTATGTGGGGCACCACAGACTTACCTACTTTTCTTTCCAGATCAGCCCCAAGATCTAGAGGAAGGAAAAGTTATGACAAAAAAGATATAAAAGGTTAGGAATCTAATAGCAACTTTAGTATTGAACATTATGTCAATATTTAAAATGCCAAAAATTTTATACAAACACCTGGTAAAGAAAGTATTCTTTTTGTACAATTGCAATGATAAACCAAATTTTCCATTAATTTTCTAGACATTTTTTTGTACTGGAGCAAAATAGCTATTCTTACTTAAATATGTTTTTGCCATGAAGAGGCTTCAAAAGATTTCATGGAGACTTGGGGGGTAGTGGGGGTGCAGAAGGTGGGAAGTTGTTTAGTGGGTACAATGTGTTGCTTCAGTGATGTATGCACTGAAGGCTGTGACTTTACTGCAATGTAATATATCAATGAAGCAAAATTGCACTTGTACCCCAAGAATATATACTAATTTTTAAAAATGAGGACAAAGAAAAAAATTGCCAAGGAAGATACAGTAGAAGGACTCTAAAAGGAAATAAAGTTGACCATTTTTACAATGGTCACTGGAAAAAAATATATTTTTCAAATAATTACACTTGGCTTATTTGCATAACCATATACCCTAATCTTAAGTGGGTTAAAAAATTAATCAAGAGAAGAGAAATATGGGCAAAAAGGGTACCCATGGAATCATTATTGAACAAAAAGACAAACCTAAGGGAAAATTTTGTTTCTCCTGGAACATAAATTTAAGTATAGAAATGTTTCTTCAATGATCTGAAGATTGTCAGTATGAAAGGTTGCATGAAAAATAATCAAATCTCTTCTCACAATTGAAAGCTCTACATGATTATATCATGCTCTGAAAAATAATATGGGAAGTTTTTTAGAGAACAAACTCGAAAACAAAAAAGAAATCTCTAAATGATAAAGGTTACCCACTGGGGAAGGAATCACATTTACTTCAAAGCAGCTAAAGTTTCTTTTTTCCAGGTATAGAGTCAACATTCCACACAGTTAAATACTCCTCCCCATCCCGCCTTTTATTTATTTATTTATTTTTGAGACAGAGTCTCACTCTGTTGCCCGGGCTAGAGTGCCGTGGCGTCAGCCTAGCTCATAGCAACCTCAAACTCCTGGGCTCAAGCGGTCCTCCTGCCTCAGCCTCCCGAGTAGCTGGGACTACAGGCATGTGCCACCATGCCCGGCTAATTTTTTCTATATATTTTTAGTTGTCCAATTAATTTCTTTCTATTTTTAGTAGAGACGGGGTCTCGCTCTTGCTCAGGCTGGTTTCAAACTCCTGACCTTGAGCAATCCACCCGCCTTGGCCTCCCAAAGTGCTAGGATTATAGGCATGAGCCACCACACCCAGCCCATCCCACCTTTTTGAAACACTTTCTTTACTTGACTTCCAGCATACCAGTCTCCTGCTTTTTCTTCTAGTTCACTGGTGGATCCTTCTCAGTCTTCTGCCAGTTCTTTCTACTTCTTAATGTTGGCATACCCCAGGGCTCCATCTTTTGCCATCTTCTCTTTTCCAGATGTACTAAGTGATCTCATCCAATGTCATAGTTATTACCTGATGATTCTCAAATTAATTTTTCTAGTCCCAAATTGTACCCTGAAGTCCAGATTTGGATATCCAATTGTCTGCTCAGCATCTCCAACCTGACATGGCCAAAACAGAACTCAATTCCACACTCCTCCAAATGTATTCCTCATCCAGTATGTCTCATCTCTGCATCTCAGAATTCATCCAGTTCAAGTCAAAAATGTAGCAGTCATCCTTTACTCCTCTCTTTCCTTCTCATCATATCTAAGCTATAAGTAGATACTATCTTCTCCACCTTTAAAACAGAGCCTGAATCCAACATCTAACCACCTCCCCATCATCTACCACGAGTCCAAGATTGTTGCCTGGAGCACTATAATAACCTAACTGGTATCTCTGCTTTCCCCCTTAATCCTCTTTAGTCTAACCTTTACACTGCAGCTCCCTATTTCATACAAGTAAGTCAAATTATGTCATTCCTCCTCTCAATCTCTCTAATGGCTTCCCATATACATATTCATGCCAGGCTATAAGGACCTTCATGAACTAGTTCCTGGTTTTCTTTCCTATTTCATTTCTTACCATTTTTCTCCCTTAATCACTATTTTGTAACCTCACTGGCCTCTCTGCTATTCCTTAAACATGCCAAGTAAGCTAACATTGTAGGGGCTCTTCACTTGACTTTACCTCTGCCTCGAATCCTCTCTCCCCAAATGTGCCCATGCTAAAATGCTTACTTCATTAGGGTCTCTGCATATGTCACCTCTTCCATCAGGCTTTCCCAAACATCTTATCTAAAATAGCAGCCTTCTCTACATTCTGTTCCAGTGAGTTTCATCACAGGATGCAAGGATGGTTCAACATACACAAATCAATAAATGTGATACATCATATTAACAGAATGAAGGACAAAAACCACATGATCATTTTTATAAATGCAGAATAAGTATCTGACAAAATTCAACACATTCTGTCTCTATTCCCTGCTTTTTCTTCATAGCACTTGATATTATGTATTTGCTTATATTGTCAGTCTTCTCCACTGGATTGTAAATTCCATAAAAGCAGGTACTTTGTGTTGGTTACAGATGTATAGCCAGCACATATAACAATACCTGGCATGTTGTAATGAGTTCAATAAATATTTATTGAATCAATAAATGAATAAATGGATGAATGAGCTTTCTAGCCTGAACACTATCCAATAATACAGTTCTGGGTTTGGTTTTCTTTTTTCAAACAAACAAACAAAAAAAAAAACCATAAGAATGTGTCCTTAAAGACAAAAATAAATTCAGCTTGATTTCTCTCAAATTATATGAATTTTATTAAAAGGGAGAGAGTTATTCAGTAGCACTGAAGCAAAATTGTATAGTAAATTTTCAGCAAGATATTCTGGCTATAATAAAAATTTTAAAAAGCTTTGGAATTACTTCGGAAAGTAAAATTGCAGTTAATTTATTTATGCCTGAACACTTAAAAACTGTAGAGAGATATATATATACACACACATACACATAAACAAAATAGAGCAGTTTTCAAACTGGTATAAAGAGGAATGTCTTGATTACCCCACAATCCTCTTCCATTCCTTCCCTCATCAAATTGTTACCAGTGAAGGCCCAAGAAGTCACCAACTACTTAGGGCTCTTAGAGTCACACATGTTATATTCTGTTAACTTGGTGCTGGTGCTGTTATTCACAGTAAGAAAAATGGCAATATCCTCAGAGGTTTCACAGAGGCAGCAGAGTATTTTGCATATGTATGTCTGTGGATTAACTGCTGCTGTATATTACCTGCTCTCTTCCATTAATGCCACTCACAGTACACAAAAAATGTGAAAAATCCTACCACAAATCAGATTGTGTCTCTTTGTGTATTATTTGGTACATGGTAAAGCCTGATCATGAAGACGTCATTTTTTACGAGTAGGCTAAAGAACCTAAATCCTGAAAAATAAGTTAGCCACACCAAGGCTCTCCTGAGCCATGGATAGAAGGCCAGTCTGAATACTCCTTGAGGATGGCAGTCTGTTAGTAAAATGAACATGGAAACTCAAGTTGAGTCACTTGGCCTCTCTAGAAACAAGGAAGGAATTTAGTCCAGTATGCTCTGTTTATGTCAACATTCATTTAATATTGTTGTGGTATATTCTCTCTGATGAGGGGGGCAGAAGAACGATGAATATTACTTCTTATGAAAAGCTTCAAGCCTTGTAACCCCTCTGAAAATAAATAGTCCAAATACCAGTTCCATTTCTTTCCCTGCAGGCACAGAAAAAGAAAAATTACTTATTGAATATTATACTAGGCTTATTCTCTAATTCCTTTTCTTTCTCTAGGAAAAGTTTGCAGCATCCTGGGTGTACATGGTAAGAGTTAGCTCAGAGGGACCAGGTTCAGCTCAGTCACTAAGTCACATTTAAACTAGAAAGTACCCAAAGTCCAAGGGCTAAACATCCCTTTTATTATACTACCAAAAAAAAAAATTTAGCTGTTCAACTGAATAAAGTACTGTGAAGTGAAAATGTCATCATCCCCACACTCTAGCAATTTAACATCTAAAATAAATAACATAGGAGCATACACTATTATATTACTGCCTACATTAAATATGTAAACAGCAGGAGTTTCTATAATAATGAGACAATTAGGTATGGTTTGTTAAATCAATCTCATTACACTCACACTTTGTATACATTCTACTGTATTATAAAATGAGATAATGCATAGTACAACAGCAAGAATCAAACTATGAAGAGTTATACCATGGAGGAGACTGGAGAGGGTATGTGCCAATAGATTCACATTAAAGTCACTGGAATGAATTCAGAAGGCAAACACTTTGACTTTGTGGAGGCAACAGACTTAAGATTTGGAAAAAAGAAAAGGTATAAATTCTCTTGGTGAAATTAAGCCGTATGAAATCCCTAAACATGAATGAAAGTAAATTTATTTACCCGAATAGAGCTCATGTTTAAAGTCCTTTCTTCTGGGCTTTCCTTAAAAACAAAACAGAATAAAAAACAAAAAAAGTAAGTGGGGAGACATGGGGAAGGAAATATTTGGTCAGCAAAAATCACTGGAAAATTAAGATAGATCTTCACTGATTATTTGCAAAGTTCTATTCCTACCATCACTCTTGGATCCTTTTGAATATACACCCACTATAACCCTCCATATTTCTTTCTCTCTAGAAGCACAAATAGAAGAGAAATAAAATCACAGCAGATAAAATAATCACCATTTTGCTAATCTATGACCTCGTTTTTAAATTCTGTACTTAGTCAGTGTGGTAGAGATGAAGGGTGTCAGAAAAGGCTTTCTCTGAGGAATGCAATCTTTTCTGTTTTTTAGAATTTTTTCTTTTGCTTTTATACATTTAGGGGGTACAAGTGCAGTTTAGTTACATGGATATATTGCGTAGTGGTAAAGTATGAGCTTTTTGTGTCATCACTTGAGCAGTTAAACTGTACCCATTAGGTGATTTCTCATCCCTTACTCTCCTCCCAACCTCCCACCTTCCCAAGTCTCCAATGTTGTAATCCTTGAATTGAGTCTTGAAGGATGAAGAGGAAGTCTGGTGAGGCAGGCTGTGTACACAGCAGATTCTATGAAACTCTAACTCTTTATAAAATTTCAGGCCTACATAATCTCACTGTTCCCTAGCTTTAACTATCACCTTATCACCTACTGTATTTCACCAAATCTAAGATCCACTGGTTCTCTAAAAATAAATAAATAAATAAAACCCAACAATTTTTCAAGTATGACTAAGAGAAAACTCTGCCTATTAAACTATATATAATACAATGCTTTTTTAACACTTAGAATTTTTACAATGATCGAAGGAGTTGTTGAGATGTGGACAGATTTTTATTACATATCTTTGTTATAAACATATGATAGCAGATATGAACAAAATAAACTGGTGAAAATATTTCTAAAACTTCACATTCAGAGTACAACTCCTCTAAGTTGTGGGATATCTGTTTTCTCATACCATACCATTCTCTGTGTCAGAGTGTAGGTGATACGGTATTTCTTTTTCCTTTTGTTTTTATATTTACACATAATTGTACATATTTATGGGGTACAATGAGACGTTTTGATACATGCATACATTGTGTAATGATCAAATAATGGTAATTAGCATTTCCATCACCTTAAACATTTATCATTTCTTTGTTGTGAGAACATTCAAAATCCTTTCTCCTAGCTATACAATGCATTTCTTAAAAGAACTAAAAGCTAATGGTGCTGGGGTCCCAATTACGTAAAGCTAACTACTTTTGGCTCCTGCTTTAGAAAAGTATATAACATGTATGGTTCACTGCTTTCTTCCTCCCTTTTGCCAAATCATTTGGTTTTTGAGAGTTAAAACAGTGTTCCAATATTGTCTCCAGATTTTTTCCCCAAGCTGTTGACACCGATCCTGTAAAGTCTGATTCTGGCAATCTGCCTGTGCACACTTGAACAACAAATGACAACTATATCATGATTGCTACCTGGCTGACAATATTCAAAAGATGCATTCTGATCTCTGAGAAGTGAGAAAGTGAAAAAAATGTGTTTTTGGAATTGATGAAATATAATACATGCTGATAAATTCCACATTACATTTATTTCTCTAGCTTCAACCTCTCTCCTGAGCTCCAAGCCCCCATTCCAAACCATCTACTTACATTTCTTCCTGGATGTCTAACCAGTATCTCAAACTTAAGTAGGTCAAACAGAACTTGATTCACAAATTGCCCTCCCCAAAAAACAAAATAACCTCTCCTGTTCTTTCATCAGTATTACTCTTATTAATAAATGGAACCACCATCAACCCAGTTGCTCAAGTCAAAAAATCCAAAAGTCCTTTCCACATTCCTAATTCCAATCAAGCTGTAATCAAGGTCTATATGTTCTATCTCTGCAATATACCTGAAATCTGTCCATTTTTATTCATCTCTGCTACCATCATGTATATACAAATCACTATCAATATCTTGTCCAGACCTCAGCAACAGCTTCCTAACTGGTGTCCCTGCTGCCCCTCAGGCCTCTTATAACTCCTTCTTCCACAAAGAAGCCAAAATGATCTCTATTAAACATTAACTCAGACCATATTAAAACACTGCTTAAAATTCTCTCAATCGTCTCCCACTGCACTCTTAAACAGACCTGAGAGACAGATGGCTTCTATATCTCTCCAACCTTATTTCATTCCATTCTCCATATTGTTCATTAAGTGCTAAGCCACACAGGCCTTACTTATTTCTCTTGAACCCTCTGAGCCGTTGTACTGTTCTGGAATGCTTTTCCTCTACTTATTTCCAAACTGGCTCATTCTCATCTTTTAGAAGAAATCTCAGATCAAGTGTCACCTCCACAAAAAGGCCTTTCTTCAGCACTCATCCCTGACAACTCTCCACTCTCTCTCACCCCACTGTGTTTAATTCCTTTGTAGCATTTATCTGAATTTAAAATTATCATCTTATTTATTTTATTACTTATTTATCATTTGCCCTCATTAATATAAATTCCACTGGGCAGAGATGGTATCTGTCTTCTTCAGCACTGTATTCCCAGTGCCAAGAGCATAAGGAACACCAAGTAAATGTTTGTTGAACGAATAAACAAAGAAACAACTAGTCATTAATTCAAAGGCAATTTATGATAAGAAAACATAGAGCTTGGCAGCTCCATGCACCAGAAGTGATCTCCTGGCTGGGGGCTGTCAGGGCTAGAGCATCAGGAAGAGTCTAAAGATTAGATTATAAGAAAAGAAAATATAAGCCATGTTTCGAAGACCTGCATTACAGGTACTTCATCAGTTTGTAAGACATGAGTCTGAAACAGCAAGCAGTTTGTTTCTTAAAAAGATCCCTGGATTGTGTGCAGTTACTTGGGCAAGTGGGTCAGGACCCTGCCATGAGACCAGTGGAAGGAAAAAATCCAGTCACAATATTTTCTCTAGCAACGAATGAGATGTGGTGATCAGGGGGCAGTGAAGTATACCAAATGGGTGATGTCAGTCAAAAGACAACATGGCACAGAATGTCAGCATTCTGGCCATCCCTCAGAGATGTGGCATATCAATATGTGAAAAAGGGGTCTTGAATTTATGTGGAAGGGAAAGTAGACTATGGCGAATACATGGATAAAAATAATGTGAGGCGACAAGCAACAATGATCATAGCTGATAACATTACATTTCTGAGTGACCAGGCAAAAGAGAAGGCATAGAATGGACAATTCTTCTTTGGCCATTGTTTGGTACAGTCTTAATTCCAAATCACGTATAGTCTTTGTAGTTTCTAAAGATAAGAATTAAAATACTCTTTTATATATATAAAAAAGAAAGCATAGAGCTTCAGAATTTCCTGAAATGTAGGTTCTACACATGTTCAAAATATTTCAACTTGGCCAGGTGTGGTGGCTCATGCCTGTAATACTACTACTCTGGGAGGCCAAGGCAGGAGGATCACTTGAGGTCAGGAGTTCAAGACCAGCCTCAGCAAGAGCGAGAACTGTCTCTACTAAAAATAGAAAGAAATTAGCTGAACAACTAAAAATAGAAAAAAAAATTAGCTGGGCATGGTGGCACACACCTGTAGTCCCAGCTACTCGGGAGGCTGAGGCAGAAGGATCAGTTGAGCCCAGGAGTTTGAGGTTGCTGTGAGCTAGCCTGACACCACGGCACCCAACAGAGCAAGACTCTGTCTCAAAAAAAAAAAAGAGATATATATATATACACACGCACACACACACACACACATATATATATAACAAAATATTTCAACTCATTAAGTGAGCTGAGCTCTTTAATACTAAGAATTGATTGGCCAAATTAAATTTTACTAAATTATTTCTAAAGAATCTGGCTAATTTGGAGCATTTACAAAGTAATACTTCAATAAAATAAAATTGCCAGAATTAAATCACCTACTACCATGATGTCAAAGGTAATTTGTACTACCTCAGGGGTAAGGTACTTAGTGATCAGTTAGTTGGTGATTAGGGCTGAAAAGGCACTTTTTTTTTTTTTTAGACAGGGTCTTGGCTCCATTGCCTGGGCTAGAATGCAGTGGCGTCATCATAGCTCACTGCAAACCTCAAATTCCCAGCTCAAGCAATCCTCCTGCCTCAGCTTCCGGAATAGCTGCGACTGTAGGCATGCACCACCATGCCACGCTAATCTCAAACTCCTGGCCTCATGGGATCCTCCTGCCTCAGCCTCCCAAAGTGCTAGGATAACAGGCGTAAGCCACCATGCCAGACCTACAAAAGGCACTCTTTTAAAAGAAAGATTAACATATTAAAGCCTAGTATTTCCTGAATGACATGGAAACAAACGATATCAATTACAAAAATGACAGTTTCACATGTTGCCAAATATGCTCTATGCTGCTAGAATTTAACCTTCCAGAACCAAGTTTGCTTACCTATATCCAATTTGATAATATTTACTATTTTAGTGATTAAGTCTTATAACTAAGAACTAAGACACATTCTCTCTTTCTCTCCATACACACACACACACACACACACACACACACATACACACACACACATAATCTCAATTCTACTCCACCTATGATTGATTACATACTTTTACATCTAAGAATTGCAGAAGATACAACTGTGTGGACAGAGTATAGAGAAATGGACACCCATTCATCGCTAGTGGAAATGTAAATTGGTATAAGTTCTACTGAAAACAATTTGACAATACCTAATACAATTAAAAAGCTATGCCCTTTAAAAGTAATTTCACTTTGAGCAATTTTATCCAATTTGTATATATGTGAAATTATGTATACAATTAAAAAACATTCGTTAGAGTATAATTTAATAAGACTACAAACAATTTAAATGCTCGATAATACATGTTAGATCCATATAATGGAATACTATGCAAACATCAAAAAGAATGAGGCAGGCCCTTATGTACTAATAGGAGACAAAAGCTAAGATATTAAGTCAAAAACTTAAGAGGCAAAAAGTGTGCATAGTATATAGTGTTGAAAAAGATAATTTACACAAAAAAGTACAGTATGTCTCTGGAAAGATATTCAAGAAACTGCTAAGAGTGGTTGCTTTTAGGGAAGGGAACTGAGTAACCAGAGTATATGGTTGGGAAGGTTATTTAAAAAACACCAATCTGTGCCATCTCTACCAATTTACCTGTTCTGGATATTTCATATAAATGGAATCATATGATATGTGATCTTTTGGGTCTGGCTTCTTTCACTTAGCAAAATGCTTTCAAGGTTCATTCGCACTGTAACATGTACTAGTACTTCATTCTTTTTTATAGATGAATAATATTCAATTGTATAAATATACAATAATTTGTTTATCCATTCATCAGTTGATAAACATGTGGGCTGTTTTCACCTTTTGGCTATTGTGAATAGTGCTGCTATGAACACACATGTACATATATTTCTTTGAGCATTTGTTTTGAATTCTTTTGAGTATATATCTAGAAGTGGAACTGTGGAGTCAGATAATAAATTATATGTTTAACTCTTTGAGGAACTTCCAAACACCTACAGATATTTTGAAGCAAATCCCAAATATCGTTATCATTTAATGGAAACTTTCTTTAAAATTAGATACCCTTTAGTATCTTTTGACTTTTCTATATGTGAATGTACAAACTACTAAATTTAAAAAAAAATTTTACCAAGTGAAAATCACTTACAGAAATAAGACTTTAAGCTCATTAAGCAATCAATATCTGTTAGAATGAAAGACAAAAGTGCATATCATAAAACTGATTACATACATACATTTAAGAACATCCCAAATCATCTAATAAAACAGCCATATCAGGAGATGATTACAGATAGAGATGCTGGAGACAGTCTATGGAGAGAAAGCCTTTATAGCAGGGTAGCTCAACCTCAGCATTACTAAGATTTTGGCTGGATAATTCTTCATTGTTGAGGACTGTCCTCTGTATTGTAGGATGTTTAATAGAATCTCTGGGTTCACTCACTAGATGCAGTATCCCCCTTACCATCTTGTAACAACCAAAAATGTCTCCAGATATTGCCAAATGTGTGGGGGAGAGACCACCCTCAGTTGTGAACTATTGCTTTAAAGTACTGAGAAACAATGCCCATCAATCAGAAATTATAATAATGTATGCTTGAATTATAATGTAAACCAATGGTAAAATGGAATTTTATTTCAAAAATTTTATTCACATGAAATTTTTCACATTAATGAATAAATAATAACAGGTACCTTAAGGAACTTGTCCAAGGTCACAACGTTACTAAGCAACAAAGCCAGGATTTGAGCCAAGCAATGACTTCCAACGTCTTAATCACAACACTGACTTTCATTTTCAGTAATAGTGAACTAGGTTATTAGTACCAAACCTTCCACTGAGAATAACTTAAAAAGGGACAATTATTTTTTAATCCTAAAAAAAAAAATATGAAGGGAAGTTTTTCTTTAGAAGAAATATTTCAGCTAATAAATGAGGAAGAAATGATAGAATATCATCATTTTGACACATTTATGAAATAATAGACCTAGGTAACGATCATCAATGCCTACTAACGTCACAAAAGAGAGATAACCAGATATTATGTTCCTTCTGATGAAAATATATAACACTATCTTATGGAGCATTCTTGCCAAACAAAAAAGAATAATAAAAATTTTAAAAGATCCTAAATCTGATCAGCTGCTTTAGATCTAACTACCAATTTACAGGAAATAGCAGGGACAAAGGAGCATGTGAAATGATATAACAGGGATGCAAAGAGCAAAATCCAGACTATGGAAAACTCTATAAGACAAACAAACTGTAAATAAATAAAACAAATAAATAAAATCCTAGGAAAATAAAGAAGGGAGGAATTAGAAAAGAGATTCATAAGACATAACTAATGACTGCAATAAATGGACTCCATTTAGATCCTGACTGAAAATAAAAAATATTGATGAGACAACTGATAACTGGGAAAATCTGGATAATAGTATATTTCAAAATATTAAGGAACTGTTACTTTTTTAGGAGTGATAATGATGTCCTATTGTTTAAAACATACCTATATGGAGTTCAACTATCAGGATAAGATCATGAAGAGCTCTGTGGACCCACTCCCCAGCAAAATGGGCAAAGTTGGAAGAAATTATTTTTAAAAACCCAGCACTTAAAGTTTCTGGAAATTCTCCTAAAGGCATACAGCTGATATAAAAACATTTATTCAAGAAAATGGCCGGGCACGGTGGCTCACGCCTGTAATCCTAGCACTCTGGGAGGCCGAGGTGGGCAGACCACTCAAGGTCATGAGTTCAAAACCAGCCTGAGCAAGAGCGAGAGACCTCGTCTCTACTAAAAATAGAAAGAAATTAATTAGCCAACTAAAAATATATAGAAAAAATTAGCCGGGCATGGTGGCGCATGCCTGTATTCCCAGCTACTCAGGAGGCTGAGGCAGAAGGATTGCTTGAGCCCAGGAGTTTGAGGTTGCTGTGAGCTAGGCTGACGCCACGGCACTCACTCTAGCCCGGGCAACAGAGTGAGACTCTGTTACAAAAAAAAAAAAAAAAAAAAAAAAAAAAAAGAAAAAGAAAGAAAAAGAAAATCTACCAGCTGGGCTTGGTAGTGCACACCTATAGTCCCAGCTACTCTGGAGGCTGAGGCAGAGCATCACTTGAGCCCAGGAGTTCGAGGCTGCAGTGTGCCATGATCATGCCTGTGAATAGCCACTGCCCTCCAGCTTGGGCAACAAGAACTTGTAACTTAAAACAAAGATAAAACAAACAAAAAACAAAATCTTCTAAAAACTCAATATGAACATCAAGTATCTATAGTACTTGAGCCATGACCTGTTCCTTCCTGATGAATGACCAAGGATTCAGGTCTCCCTTCTTCCACCCAGTCCCAACTCATAGCACAGAGGCTTTACCCTAGCTGTGGCAAGCTGAGAATACTGGGGCCACAACCACTTTTGCCACATCTTGCTCACTGGGCAGAGATTCCATGCTGGGAGAAGCAAGCCAAGAAGACGAGAAACTACTGCCTGTCCCAGTGCCCAGTATAGTGGCTCAGAGATTTTTCTAGGGGGCAAAAAGCAGTCCATAAGAAAAGAGAGCTGCAAGGCACTCCCCCAAAGAAACTGACCTTATTTGGAACAGAGTGTGGGAAGTCCAAGACTTAGGGTACTCTAGAAAACAACAGCTCCCTAAAAAGAGTAAGAAGCTACACCACAGGTGAGTTAGCTCATCAGAAAACTAGGAAAAAAGACACCTAAGACAAGCCCTCCCAGAGACAGAACAAACCTCAAAGACTGGCTTCAAACACTGCCCTTGCATGAATTGGATCAGACTGCTGAGCAATTTATGCCCCAGGGCATTGCCAAAAACAATAGAGAAATTGGCCAGTAATTAGTGAAGCCTAATGAGTAAATTGTAATACCAAAAGAAGCAGACACCTTAACAAACAGATTATGGATAGAGACAAAGAGAGCTCATTAAAACCACTGTCACCCCAGGGGATTGTGTACACGCCCAAGACTGACCACAATAGGATAAAATTACAAATCAATAACAAAGAAATGGGGAAATTCACAAATGTGTGGAAAATAAACAATATACTCATAAATACCAATGGATCAAAGAAGACATCAAAAGAAAACTGAAAAAGCATTTTGAGATGAATTTGTAGCTATAAACACCAACACGGTAATAAAAGGGAAATCTCAATTCAATTATTAGTTTCTGCCTTAAGAAATTAAAAAAAGTAGAGCAAATTAAACCCAAACCAAGAAGAAAGTAAATAATAAAGATCAGAGCAGAAATAAATGAAATAAATAATATAAAAACAGTAGGGAGTCTCACACTTTCTCATTTCAAAACTTACTACAATTTTACATTAATCAAAACAGTGTGGTACTGCATAAAGACAGACATACAGACCAACAGAACAGAGAGCCTAGAATCAAATGTTCATGTATATGGTCACGTATATGATTTTTCATCAAGGGGTAAAGACCACTCAATGGGGAAAAGACAGTCTCTTCAAATGGTATTAGGAAAATTGGATATACACATGCAGAAGAATGAAGTTGAACACTTTAAACCATATGTAAAAATTTACTCAAAAATGGATTTTAGACCTACATGTGAGACTTAAAACTATAACTCCTAAAAGAAAACAAGGGAAAAGCTTCATGACATTGGATTTGGCAATGATGTCTTGGATACGCCACCAAAAGCACAGGCAACAAAAGAAAAAAATAGATAAATTGGACTTCATGAAATTAAAAACTTTGGTACACCAAAGGACACTACGAGTTTGACTACTCTAGGTATCTCATATAAGTGGAATACAGCATTTGTCCTTTTATGAATAGCTTACTTCACTTACCATAATGTCTTCAAGGTTCATCCACTTTGTAGCATGTGGTTAGAATACCCTTCCTTTATAAGGCTGGATATTATGCCTTAAATTGAATGCATATACCACATTTTGTTCATTTGTTCATCCATTTAAGGACATCTGGGCTACTTTTGAGTTCTGGCTATTGTGAGAAAAGCTGCTGTGAACACAGGTGTATGAATATCTGTTTGCGTCCCCACTTTCAATTCTTTTGGGTATATATCCAGAAGTAGAATTGCTAGATCATATGATAATTCTATTTTTAATTTTTTGAGGAACCATATTGTTTTCCATAGCAGTTGTATCATTTTACATTCCCACCCAACAGCACAGAGGGTTCTAATTTCTCTACAATCCTTGACAGAACTTGCTATTTTCTCTTTTTTTTCTCTATAGTAGCCATCCCCTTTCACTGTGGTTTTCCAAGATCAAAAGAGTTCTGTAGATGAACAGTGGTGATGGCAGCACAATATGAATGTATGTACTTAATGCCATTGAACTGTACACTTAAAAATTGTTAAGATGGTAAATTTTATGTTATGCATCTTTACCACTATTAAAATAAAAAATAATTTAAAGAAAATAAATGAAACCAAAGTTGGTTCTTCAAAATTATCAACATTGACAAACATTTAGATAGACTGAATAAGCTGAAAAGAGAGAAAATCCAAATTTCTAAAGTCAAGCATGAAAAAGGGGAAATCACTACTGATCTTACAGAAACAAAAAGGATTCATTTTTATAGTATACCAGCAAATTAGATAAGTTAGATGAAATGAACAAATTGTAGAAAAACACTGTCAAGAATGACTCAAGAAGAAATAGAATATATGAGTAGACTTATAATAAGAGATTGAATTATCAATTTTAAAATTTCCCACTTAAAAAAAGTCCATGACCAGATGGTTTCACTGGTAAATTCTACCAAATATTAAAAAAGAATTAATGCCAATACTTCACAAAGTTTTCCAAAAAGTAGAAGAGGAGAAAGCACATCCTAACTCATTATAGGCCAGTATTAACCTGAACCAAGATCAAAGACATCACAAGGAATAACTGATATCTCTTTATGAATACAAACACAAAAATCCTCCACAAACTACTAACAAACACAACCCAGCAACATGTAGTATTTTTGCAACATGGCAGAACAGAAGATCCCTCAACAAAAATACAACTAGAAATTATCCACCCTAAGTTCACCAGACCTTGGTGGGGAGTAGGGTAAGGGGAGAAAATACCTTGGGCCCACAGAATGGAGAAGCTGCAACCAGTAAGAGAAATAGTCATTTCAGATTGTGCTGCCCCTTCTTACAAGATAGTACAATGTCACGCACAGAGAATTTCCCTAGATCCATGGTTTCCAAGGTGAGAGGAGGAAATTGGAGGTAGATATTTCATCTTCCCACTGGTCTGGGAATCTTTGCAGGAAGTCCACTCTGGTTCCACCCACATTAACCACTGGGAGTGCCATGAGGGCTGAACCACCTGGGGTGAATTAAAAATGAAAAAAGAACGGGCAGTGATTGCTGTGACTGGCATGTAGATATTGGCAGCTACTCTGCACTCCAATCAGCAGGGACACCATGCTGAAGAGCCTGGCTGGTGCCATAGTTCTGGGGCAGGGGGGGGGAGAGCACAATCTGCATGAGGCTTGAATCCCTGGACAAATCCCAGTTGCTTGTGTGGTGCCTACCCCGAAACCAGAAACAACTGAAAGGTCAAGATTAAGTTCTGATGCCCATTTAAGTCTTCCCCAGACTGAGAAACAACAGTAGGGCAGCAATATAGTTCCAAGGTAATATTTAAGTTCCAGTGTTCACATAAGTTTTCCCTAGACCAGGAAATAACGGCAAGTCAACGAGTTAGTTTCAATGCAGTGTTTTAGTTCCAGTACTCACTATAAGTCCTCTCCAGAACGGGAAGAAACAATAGGCCAGTGATTAAGTTCTGATACCAAGTAGTAAACAGTCTACCACCACCAAAGAACACATGCAAAAACTGGAAGAGGTGGCTGTCTCTTGAAATGCACAGGTGTCAACATAGAGATGCAAAGACTGGGAAAACTCAGGGAGATACACCACCCAAAGAAACCAACAGGCTGGGTGCGGTGGCTCATGCCTGTAATCCTAGCATTCTGGGAGGCCGAGGCGGGAGGATC
>VBSM01000568.1:21761913-21782409 GCA_008086735.1 Cheirogaleus medius | reverse complement strand
AAAAAAAAAAAAAAAAAAGAATTATGGTACACCATCAAGCAAACTAACCTCCGCATAATAGGAATTCCCAAAGGGAGACAAAAGAGAAAAAAACCTAGAAAGCATATTTAAGCCAATAATGGGTGAAAATATCTCAAATTTAGAGAAAGTTGAAATTATCCAGGTACAGGAAGTACAGAGGTCAACAATCAAATTAAACCCAAAGAAGAAATACCCAAGGCACATAATACTCCAATTAGCAAAAATCAAAGACAAAGAAAGAATATTCAAAGCAGAAAAAGAACAGATACATATCACATTCAATGGAACATCAATACAGCTTTCAGAGGATCCCTCAGCAGAAACCCTGCAGGCAAGGAGAGACGGGTATGATATATTCAAAGTGCTAAAGGGTGAGGAAAAAAAAAACTGCCAACCAAAAATTCTGTACCAAACAAAGCTATCTTTCAAACAGGAAGGAAATATAAAGACTTTCCCACACAAACAAAAGCTGAGCGAGTTCATCAATACCAGATCAGTCTTATAAGAAATACCAAGGGAATTATTCAATTTGAAAGAAATCTATGTAAACATGTAACAATAATACATCTGAAAGTATTAAATTCACTGGTAAAAGAAAGAAAACAAATCCAGAGCAATATAACACTAAAATTGGAGTAAATAAACCATTCATATCAAGTATGAAGACTAAAAGACAAAACTATTAAAAACAATAACTACAACAATTATGATAGGACATAAAAAATGTAAATTGAAACATCAAAAAGAAAAATGGGAAAATATTGAAGTATAGAATTTGTTTTTGTAACTTTTCTTTGTTATTTTTCTTTGTAAGAAAAGTTAAATCATTATTTTAAAATAACCTGTCACAATGATAAACTGTTTTGTGAAAGTCTCCTGGTAACTACAAATAAAAAACCTATAATAGAACACTAAAAATAAATAGTATGGAATCAAAACATACTACTAGAAAAAAATCACTTAACCAGGAAAATATAAGAGGTGCTAGATCACCATAGCTTTTCGTAATTGAGTAGTATTCCATTGTATATATATACCATATTTTATTAATCTATGAGCGTTGTAGGGAGAGAAGGGCACGTCTCAAATCATGGTTGGGATGTGGCAAAGTCATAACATGTAACCAAAATGTTTGTACCCCCATAATTTCCTGAAATAAAAAAAAAATCCCTTAACAACAAAGGAAGACAATAAGAGAGGAAAAAAAGAAGATCTACAAAACAAGTAGAAAACAAGTAACAAAATGGCAACAGTAAACCTTACCTATCAATAATAACCTTGAGTGTGAATAAATCAAATTCTCCAATTAAAAGACATAGAGTGGCTGAGTGGTGAGAAGAGTAAATAAACCAAGATGTAACTATATGCTATCTACAAGAAACTCACTTCACTTATAAAGATGTACACAGAATAAAAATAAAGTGATGGTAAAAGATATCCCATACAAACAAAAACCAAAAAAGAGCAGGAGCAAGGATACTTAGAGAAAACAGATTCCAAGTCAAAAAAAAGTAAAAACAAAGAAGGCCATTATATAACAATAAAGAGGTCGATGCAGTAAGAGGATATAACAATTGTAAACTATATATTAATATGTACCCAACACCAGAGCACCCAAATATATAAAACAAATATTAATATGCCTAAAGAGAGAATACTGACAGCAATGCAATAGTAGGAGACTTCAACTTCCTGTTTTCAGGAATGGACAGATCATCCAGACAGGAAATCAAAAAAGGAAGCATTGGAGTTAAACTTCACTCTAGACCAAAGGGACCTAACAGGCATTTAGAGAGCAATCCATCCAAAAAGCTTCAGAATACAAATTTTTCTCAACAGCACCTAGAACATTCTTCAGGATAGAACACACCTTAGGTAACAAAACAAATCTTAACAATTTTAACACATTAACTGCCATGTGAGGTGTATTTAACTCACACTAGTTTTGAGCCTGGGGCCTCATGAAGCATATGTGACTTCTATGTCTCTTTACCTTGGGAGCCGTATCAACTGTTTTTCAAGTTGCATATAACTCAAATGGTCCTCCTGCCTCACCCTCCTGAGTAGCTGGGACTACAGGAGCATACCACCATGTCTGGCTAATTTTTGTACTTTTTGTAGAGACAGAGTCTTACCATGTTGCTCATGCTGGTCGCAAACTTCTGGCCTCAAGTGACCTTCCTGACTTGGCCTCCCAAAGTGCTAGGATTACAGGCGTGAGCCACTGCACCTGGCTCCAACTCAATTTTGACAAAGGCACCAAGAGCGTATATTGGGGAAAAGACACTCTCTTTCATAAATGGTGCTGGGAAAATGATATCCATATGCAGAAAAATGAAAGTGGACCGCTATCTCTTACCATATACAAAAATCAACTCAAAATGGATCAAACACTTAATTATAAGACCTGAAAGCATGAAACTACTAGAAGAAAACATAGGAGAAATGCTTTAGAACATTGGTCTGGGTAAAAATTTTACAGAAAAGACCTCAAAAGCACAAGCAACAAAAGCAAAAATAGGTAAGTAGAATTACATTAAGCTAAGAAACTTCTGCACAACAAAGGAAACAATCAACAGAGTGAAGAGATAACCCACAGAATGGGAGAAAATTTTTATTATTTTATTCTAATTATTTTATCATTTTATTTCAGAGACAGTCTTGCTCTGTTGCCCAGCCTAGAGGGCCATGGCATCAGCCTGGCTCACAGAAACCTCACACTCCTGGGCTCAAGCAATCCTCCTGCCTCAGCCTCCCAAGTAGCTGTGACTACAGGCATGTACCACCACACCCAGCTAATTTTTTCTATTTTTAGTAGGGACAGGGTCTCATTCTTGCTCAGGCTGTCCTTGAACTCCTGACCTCAAGCGATCCTCCCACCTCGGCCTCCAAGAGTGCTAGCATTACAGGTGTGAGCCACCGTGCCTGGCCTGAGAAAATATTTTTAAACTATCCATCTGACAGGGATTAATACTGAGAACATATAAGGAACTCAAACAACTCAATACAAAAAAAAAGAAAAAAAAAACGATTAGAAAACAGTCAAATGCTCTGAACAGACATTTCACAAAAGAAGACATACAAATGGCTAACAGGTATATAAAAATATACTAAACATCACTAATCATCAGAGAAATATAAATCAAAACTACAATGAGATATCACCTCACTGTAGTTAAAATGGCTGTTATCAAAAAGACAAAAAATAATTAATGCTGGTAAAGATGCAGAGAAAGGGGAATGCTTGTATATTACCGGTGGAAATGTAAATTAGTACAACCACTATGGAAAACAGTATGGACATTCCTCGAAAAAGTAAAAATACTGCATGTACTACTAGTCCTCTAGAAATAAGTATGTTTAAAGTAAAGCAACTTGAAACTCTACACAGGGCTTGTTTTCCAAAGAAGTATTGTTTAGAGGAGCAAAATTATAAGCCCTACCCATATGTGCTGTAAAACTGTTTTGAAAAGTGAAGCTTGTGAATAGAAATCTAATGCCCACGTCACAATCCACTTAAAACTTGTAACAAATACAGATAAGTTAAAAAAAACAAAAACTAAAAATACATTTACTATATGACCCAGCTATCCCACTGCTGGGTATACAGCCATAAGAAAAGAAATCAGTATATTCAAGAGATATCTGCACTCTCATGTTTATTGTAGCACTATTCATAATAGCCAAGATATGGAATCAACCTAAGTGTCCATCGATAGATGAATAAAGAAAATCTAGTATATATACACAATTAAATATTATTCAACCACACAAAAGAACAAAATTTTGTCATTTGCAGTAACATGGATAGACCTGGAAGACATTATATTAAGTGAAATAAATAAGCCAGGCACAGAAAGACAAATATTGCATGTTTTCCCTCATATGTGGGAGCTAAAAAAGTGGCTCTCATGGAGGTAGAGAGTAGAATGATGGTTAGCAGAGGCTGTGAAAAGTGTAATTATCAGACACAGATTATAAAACAATGTTTACTAAGTTTAAAGGAAAGAAACACTGGATGGGGAAAAAAAAACCACAATAAAAATGGCTACCTCAAGGTAGAAGATTATAAAAGATGAGGAGGAAAGGATAAAAATGAGATTGTCATAGTTTAGAACTTAGAATCGTGTAAATGTTTTATATATTTCAGGAATAAAATTAAATCTAAAAGAAAAAAGCAATCTCTAAAACATGAAAACAAACTGAAACAAATGTACCTAACAGTATGTAAAATAGAGTGTATGTACTGTACATTTTTAAAAGGATTTAGTCCAGAGGGAAAAAGAACTGAAAACATTTTAAATTTCACCTAGTAGCCTCATATTAACAGTAATATTAATATTATTAATTTAAAACAGGTTTTTGTATGCTCCATAAATCAAGCAAGTTATTATGAAGGCAAGAAAAGAAAAAGAAGGAATATCAGAAAAATCACTAAAATATATTGCTTCTTAAATTCTTCTGCATAGTTAAAAATGTAATTTTTATTCAAATATTGAAATTAAGCAATTTGTTTTTGGTGGCCTTCATATTACTTTTTTCAGCATCTGATCCCTAACTACATTTCAAAACATCATCTGCTACTATGCTATAATCTAGCCCAGTGGCTCTCAACTCTTTTCTTTATAAATTTTACTTTCACGTTATTTTTCTGTATTTTTCAGGCTTTCAAGTATGAATATGTATTCCTATTATAATAAAACATATGATATTAAGTGACTAGGTCACAATGTAGGGGCATAGGCCTACTAAAAGACTGAGACTTAATCATACAATTATAAAATGCTTGCCCTCCCCCAGTCACAAGGCTTCTGCATAACAGAGGATTACAGCTGATAGAACTGCAAAGCTCAAAAAACTAGTTAAGGGCTGGTCGCAGTGGCTCACACCTGTAATCCTAGCACTCTGGGAGGCCTAGGCTGGCGGATCGCTCAGGGTCAGGAGTTCGAAACCAGCCTGAGCAAGAGTGAGACCCCGTCTCTACTAAAAACAGAAAGAAATTAATTGGCCAACTAAAAATATATAGAAAAAATTAGCCAGGCATGGTGGCACATGCCTGTAGTCCCAGGTACTCGGGAGGCTGAGGCAGTAGGATTGCTTAAGCCCAGGAGTTTGAGGTTGCTGTGAGCTAGGCTGATGCCACGGCACTCTAGCCCGGGCAACAGAGTGAGACTCTGTCTCAAAACAAAACAAAACAAAACAAAAAAACCCCACTAGTTAAGAAGAGTTTCTATGAAAACTCAAAGACAACAAAACATACAGAAACGAGGACTCTAGAAAAGACAAAAGTTTCAGATACCTACAAATTACAGCAAATAGTAAATGTAGTGTAACTCCTACTCACATGAACATAATCTCTCACAATAAAGACCACTTTATCTCAGTTTCTATCACCCAATGTCAGGTCTGGTTTTCAACAACAAAAAATTACAAAGCATGCTAGAAAGCAAGAAGAAAAAAACAGTCTGAAGAGAAAATGCAAGAAACAGAATCAGACATAGATAACAGAGATTTTGGAATTATGACACCAGCAATTTAAAATAACTACGAAGAACATGCTAAGGTTAATGGAAAAAGTGGACAAACTGAAAGAATAGGTGATGTCTTAGGCAGTGTTCTCTTGCTATATAACAGAATACCTGAGATTTGGTAATTTATAAATAAAAGACATGTACTTCTGATAGTTCTGGAGGCTGGGAAGTTCAAGATCAGGTGACTGCATCTGGTTGGTTTCTGGTGCTGTGTCGTAACATGGCAGGCTCACAGGGTGAAAAGCCCAACTCTTACTGTATATCAGAGTTATTATATTTAAAAGGTAGATCCTGAATGTCACTCCGTAGTTATTAAATCAGAGTCTCAGGGAAGGAGCAACAAGGGATGTACACTTTGGAAAAGCCCTCTGTGCAATTCTGCTGCTCAGTCAGTGTAGAATCACTGCTCTAGTCCTACAATTTTACTTCAAGTTCCTCAAACATGACAGTCTTTAACACAAGGGTCAAAGCCCAAATCCAGCCAACACCTGTTTTTGTAAATAAACTTTTATTGAAACACAACTATGGTAATTTGTTTATGCATTGTCTATGGCTGCTTTCACACTACAAGAGCAAGGTTGAGTAGTCTTGACAGAGACCACGTGGCCTGTAAAACCTAAAATATTTACAATCTGGCCCTCTACAAAAATGTTTGCTGACTCCTGTTGTAACTATCTTTGCTCAGCATCTTTGTACTATTCTTCAAATTCTGCTCCTGTCTTGGCAAGCTCATGTTCATCCCTCAAAAATTCAATTAGCATCATTTCTGCAAAGCCTGAACTTAGCATCTCTATATTTTTTCACTGTCCTCTATACTTTCCCTATTTCACTACTCATCATTGTTTCTTCTAAGATGTCTGTTTAATGACTGCCTCCCTGACTAGACTGTAAGCTCTATGAGGGCAACACCCAGATGTGTCTTGTTCACTACAGTGCTGAGTTCATTGTATGCATATACTAAACATTTATTCAAAGAATATCTCCCCCACCCTGTACAATGTTTTTTCATTTTGTTAGATTTCTCAATGTTTCAGTCTGTTAAGGGAATTCTGAATCCAAATTCTTTCAGGGTATTTGTAATTTCACCCTGTTATGTCATCCATGCATTTAAGATGGACACCATTTGAGTTTTTCTCCAAGTCACTGATAATGTTGAAAATGACAGGGCTGAAAACAAAGTCCTGAAAAGACACCATCACCACCACCCTGCCACCTGCCTGCATATATCAATCCATTAAATCTGTAGTCTTGTGCTTGCTTCGGCAGCACATATACTAAAATTGGAACGATACAGAGAAGATTAGCATGGCACCTGCACAAGGATGACATAATTATAAAATTATAAAAAAAATAAAAATAAATAAAAATCTGCAGTTTTTGGCTAAGACTATAACTCGAATTATAATATTATCTAGACCACATTTTCCATCATGTCTAGGAGAATTTTATGACAGTTTACACTTCTATGAAGCCTTTCTTTACCTGAAATCACCTCTACTCAAGCAGAACTGAACTAATCACTCCCCATCTTCCTCACAACTGTACCTTTTCTCATTTTGCCACACTGTATTGTAGTAATTTGTTTACAAGTCTGTCTGCTATAAGCCTAAGTTCTTTTAGAGGATAGAGACTTACTTAAATTAACTGAATCCCAGATCCCAGCACAATACCTAAACTTTAGTTGATACTTTAAAAAAAGTACTCAACACGTCTTGCATTTCAGACACACTAAATTTATGGCATTTCATATCTCTACCATCACAACATTACTATATAAAATCTAAAAAATTCTTTAAATATCCTTACCTGTAGCAAAAAGGAAACAGCATAACTCAGTAGAGAAGGGTGATGAACCAAATTTAAACTGCTTTTATATTCTGCTACTCCAGCTTTTTCTAGGATTTGGGGGTCAATATATATTCCTTTCTCAAAGGGTTTGGATGTCCACAGGCAACCAACCATGGCTATCAAATAGTGATTAAACTCTTCATAGGTCTTGTTGCTGAAACTGAACTGTGGTTTTGCCTAATGAAAAACAAATAAAATTGTTATCATCACCTATTATTCTCCCTTTCCTTCTTATTCCCAACAGGTAATATATAGCTAGATTCAACTTCTAATATATATTTTTAGAGATGGGGTATTGCTCTGGTACATAGGCTGCAGTGCAGTGGTGTGATCATAGCTCAATGCAGCCTGCAACTCCTGGGCTCAAGTGATCCTCCTGCCTCAGCCTCCCAAAATGCTAGGAATACAGGCGTGAACCACCATGGCTGGCTCAATTTTTAAACAACAGTGATGTAACAGAGGTTTATCATTCATACCTTTTGTTGCAACTCATTTTTCTTTGCAGCAGACAGATTTTTACGATACCTAATAGGAAGAACAAAAAGACTGAAACATTTAACATGCCTTTGAAATGTAAAATAAACAAAAATGTACATTTTAAATGTAAATATATGGAAATGTGTACATACAAAAATATCCAGCGGTCTAGTTAAGGTTTTTATCCTTTTGTGGTACATTCTCCTCAAAGAATAAAATTAATAGAGGCTCAATAAGTTGTATATTTAAGATGTATACTTGACTCAATAAAAACAAAACAATGAAAAAAATGTTCTTAATGTTTCACTATTAAAAAATTAACAGATGGCGAGGTGCAGTGGCCATGCCGGCTAATCCAAGAACTTTGGGAGGCCGATGTGGGAAGACTGCTGAGGCCAGTTGTTCAAGAGCAGCCTGGGCAACATAGCAAGACCCTATCTCTACAAAAAACGTTTTAAAGTAGCTGGGTAGGGCCACGAGCACTTGTAGTCGCAGCTACTTGGGAGGCTATGCCAGGAGGACTGCTTGAGCCCAGTAGCTCAAGGTTATAGTGAGCTATAATCAGGCAAGAGTAAGACCCTGTCTCAAAAAAAAAATTTCGCTGGGCATGGTGGCTCACACCTGTAATCCTAGCACTCTGGGAGGCCAAGGGGGGAAGATTGCTTGCGATCGGGAGTTCGAGACCAGCCTCAGCAAGAACGAGACCCCGTCTCTACTAAAAATAGAAAGAAATTATCCAGACAACTAAAAATTGAAACAAGAAAAAATTAGCCTGGCGTGGTGGTACACACCTGTAGTCCCAGCTATTTGGGAGGCTGAGGCAGGAGGATGGCTTAAACCTAGGAGTTTGAGGTTGCTGTGAGCTAGGCTGACGCCATGGAACTCTAGCCCCAGGCAACAGAGTGAAACTCTCTCTCAAAAAAACTTTGTAACAGAAGCTCAAATGCAGTCAGTCACTATTACAGAATGTACTTTCATAATATAAAAAAAGTAGGTGCAGCAGAAAGGATAAAGAGGGAAATTTAGAAATATAATTTTTTCTTGTGTGAGAATTATTACTTAATTAGCTTTAAAACATTTTAACCTTGACATAGTCCCACAAATTATGCCAAAAAGGTCTACACTTATGGAATGAAAATAATAATTTTAGTACACAAGTGAAAGAATTAGAGATCAGAAAGGATACTTACAGTTTCACATAATTGGCAATAGCTCCCCTTATCTCCAAGAAAGTGATCTTTTTACCAGAGAAGCTACGTACACTTATATCAGTTGTCAGCAAATGACTAATTTTTCTTTAAGACACAGTAATTAGAATTAATAATGTTGAATACAATGGTACTATTGCACAACAGATCCTTAACTATAAATTTTTATTCTATAATCACAGCAGTGAGGGATTTAAAAACAACACAGCTAGCATAGCCCTATATTGGAAGGTCATGCCCAAAAGAAGGCCATGTTTCCTGCTTCCATAGGCCTGGCAGAAAATGAATAGGAATTTTTATTGTATTGTGGCTGAAAGATGAAGACAGAATTATGATATACTATTTCATAAAATGGTAAAAAGGCTTTGTACCTGTGCATAATATAACAGAGCTGGTTCAAGACAGTGGTATCCAGACTGAGGAGTGCAGGATAGAAGACGCCAGGAGGAAACATCACCACTAATGGAAGGTCATAATTTATATATATGTCACATACCTTTTGAGAAGAATGATAACATCAGTATACAGATTATTCCCCAGAACTCCTCAACCAAGTTTACCCAAAGAATCACTAGTATAAGATAAGCAATATTATAACATCAGGTTTGGACCTGCCTGAGCCACCACGCCTGGCCTTGGAAAACCATTTTTAAAATCTTTCATTTTTTTCTGGGGAGAGGTCTTAGAGTTGGGGATGAAGGGAACATATTTTTCTCCTGAAGTCCCAAAAATATTTATCATATTATTAGCTGTCAACCTGAAAAACAAAGGAACATGCTTCTAAGGAAATACAAAAAACAAGACAACTAGGTATTGGTGAGGGGAGGAAGCCAGGAAAAGTGAGATTATAATGGATACTTCATGGATAATAGTTCTGTCCAGGTCAAATACTATAAAACAATAGAAAAGGATCAGAATCATAAAGGTACTAGGTACCAGGGGAAATAAGGCAGGTCAAAGATAGAAGTGGAGATCTGAAAAAAACTAAGAAGATGCTTTTGATTTTTTCCAGGGGTTGAGGATGTACAATGGATGAACAAAATGTAATGCTAACAGCAGAATTCTGTCTAGGGCCAGCATTATTATAGGTCAATGTCTATTAAAGTAGTACCTGGATCCAAACAACAACCATTTGTTTTTCTATTTTGTTTTATGAAAGTAAGTTATTCAGGTGAGAAAACAATTATTAACTTCTGTCTACGGCCATACCACCCTGAACACGCCCAATCTCGTCTGATCACAGAAGCTAAGCAGGGTTGGGCCTGGATGGGATGGGAAACAATTATTAACTTCAAACTATGAAGTTATTTTTACTATGCTAATCTTAGCCCACCTTAATGGTTGTACATAAAATTTAAATAATAGGCCAGTAACGTGGGCAGGCATCACGAAATCTAAATAGAGAATATGGAAAGGGTAATACCTTCTCATAGAAATCCAAAATAAAGTGCAGCAAGAAAATACTGTTGCCCTCCAAGCGCATTGCAATAGTGGACAGCCACCCTACATAGCTGATCAGTTTAGACAGAGAATTCATGGATCCACCCAAAGTTGTCTCTCTGCAATAAGAAACCATAACATTCAGATACAGAGTAGCAAAAGTGCTCATAATTTCCAAGCTAAAGCTGGATAATACATAGCAAAAAGTTGGTAAGGATTTTGAAAACTATCAGTGTTCCAATGTATAATTCACTTTTTTGAAAAAATGTATAATTCACTTTTTAAAAAAATCAAAGTGATTAATCATAACCCTAAACTTAGCCCTCTAGACAACCATTAAAATCAATTCATAGAACATCCTCAGCAACCAGACTCTACTAGTGAACATCAGAGAAATAAAATACGAAGAAGCTCCAAGTAGGCTTTTATGGAAATCTTTGAGTGAGAAATATCAAAATCACTAGAAAATGGGTACTCCATTAATAAATAAGCGAAAAAGGAGTTCATGTCAAAGTAACATGAAAAATTCAAGATAAAATCTGAAAACAGGCAAAATAATACAGTAAACTAGAAAAAATGAGGACTAATTAATCCCAACCAAACCACAAGTGGCTTAAAAGGATAAACGTTAAAATGTCTTTAGGAATTGTTTTCTATGTCAGCAACTTTGCAACACACTGGTTGAAAGAAACCTACAGTACACAAATCAAAACCTAGTTTTGCCTGAATTCCTGAGCTAAAATGCTATTAAAAATATTTTCACTGGAATTCAATTCAATCCTAAAGGTGAATTAGCAAAAATTTTAGCATCTTTTGTTCTTCTAGGAAAAACCAGATCTGGATATTTTACATGTTCTCCCCAAATCAATGAATGGAGTCTCTTTAAAGCACACATGGGGGCCTGGAGTGGTGGCTCATGCCTGGAATTCTAACACTTTGGGAGGTTGAGGCAGGAGGATCTCTTGAGCTCAGGAGTTCAAGACCAGTCATAGTGAGAGTCTATCTTTACAAAAAATTTAAAAATTAGGCAGGCATGGTGGCATGCGCCTGTAGTCTCAGTTACTCAAGAGGTTGAGCCAGGAGGATCATTTTAGCCCAGGAATTGGAGGCTTCAGTGAGCTATGATCATGCCACTGAACACTCCAGCCTGGGTGACAGAGCAACACCCTGTTTCTTTAAACACACACACACACACACACACACACACACGGGTATAATTAGTTCAGTCCATCCATCCAACCAACCCTGTCCTTCAACCAACTGTTAAGTGTATTAGGAAAAGACCTAAAAATGTGAACTCATAGCTTTACCCTCCTATTGATACCTCAACAATGGTTATGTGCAAGGAAAAAAAAAATATATATATATGTATATATAGTCTTAGCAGTTGAGAGATGACAATGAGCCTACCACTGCCCACCACCATGATGGTCCAGTGCCAGAGCAAGCAGGGAAGAGTTAGGAAACCATTCAAATAGGCAGGCACCTACCTAGTCAGCTGGCTATCTGCAAAACTATCTTAACTACGATTTTTGGCAACACTTGGCAAATGTTTCTGAAAATAATTTGAAACAACGACTGCTCAGAACAGCCTCTTCTGAAGTGTTTCTCCACAGGACACTATTGGTATTTTGGAAGAAACAATTCACTGTTGAGTACTGCCTCCTACTCCCCAACCACTGCAGCATATTGAGCATCCCTAGCTCCCACCTAATATATGATGATTGTATTCCCTTTCCAGTCACTGTGACAACCAGAAATGCCCCCTGGAGAACTTCCGTTGAGAATGGTTTTCTACCCTTCTCTTCTTGTGATTTTAAGTACAATTTACTTCCTTTTTGACAATCACATGGCATACAGTCATATGATGGAAATAGGACATCATACCTACATCTCTAAAATAAAAAGAATTACTGAGAACTTAAGAACTATACTATAAATGCCAAATATTGCTATGATAAGCAAAGTTATCTATATGTATGTCCACTTATTTGCTTTAAGAATTTTAGAAAAGCAGAGCTCCTTTTTAAGTGCTCTCCTTTAATTTATGACTCTTATAATAGTGACCCTAATATTTTTGGAACAATAATATAGAAATTGTAAGGAACCTATTTCAGGAGTACCTAAGACTTACATAGAAAGTTTGCCAAAGATTATAGATGCAAACATACTATTCTTTTTTTTTAAATCTCTTGTTTATCTTGGGGAATAGAGAATGAATAAATTTGGGTCCAGGCTCAGTAGCCCACAGCAGGGGAATGCAGGTTAGGGAGAGCCACTTGAAACATACTATTCTTAATGTAATTTAGGTAGAAGAATTTAAATATCTAAGTGGAATTTCTTTACAATAGTGGTTCTCAAACTTTAGCTTACACCGGAATTATGAAAGTGTTAAAACAGATTACTAGGCCCCTCCTCCAGAGTGTAATTCAGCAGATCTAGGACAGGGCCTGAGAATTTGCATCTCTAATAAGCTTCCAGGTGATGATGATGATGCTGGTCCAAGGACCACACTTTGAGAGGCACAGCTTTACAAGATGTTTTTACTACCCACTAAATGCTCCATTTTTTTTTTTTTTGAGACAGTCTCTGTCACCCCGGTTAGAGTGCAGTGACATCATCATAGCTCACTGTAACCTCCAACTCCTGGGTTCAAGTGATCCTCCTACCTCAGCCACTTGAATAGCCGCCACACCTGGCTCATTTGTAGAGACAGAGTATCGCTGTTGCTCAGGCTGGTCTCAAATTCCTGACCTCAAGCGATCCTCCCACCTTGGCCTCCCAGAGTGCTAGGATTACAGGCATGAGCCACTGCACCCAGCCTCCCATTTCCTTCTAAAAGTGATCAGACACATATGGAAACAATGTAATAATGAATATGAAGAATTAAAAACAATTTTCCAAGCTACTCTCAAGAAGCTTCTATTCTCCATTCTCCTACCAAAGTAGGAAATCATTACAGGGATAAGAAAAATGGAACTATACTATGTAATAGAAAAATGGGGGGAGGGAGAGGGAGGGGTAAAAATCTATCTAAATGGTACAATGAAAAAATACTATTCGGGTGATGGGCACACTAATATCTGACTTAAGCATTATAAAAGCTATCCATGTAACAGTAACATTTGTACCTCCTTAATATTTTGAAACAAAAACAAAATGAGCCTGGGCTAATCTTTTAATCAAGCTAACCACCAGCTATTTGCAACAAAAGCTAAGGGGAATTGGAACACTGGTTAGATATTTGAAGATATTAAGAATTATTGATTTTTAGGTATCATAATGGTATAACTTTTTACAGTTGAAATGACATCTAGGTTTTGCTTAAAAATCATCTAGGAGGAAGGTGAAGGGTGTTATCGATGAAAAAAGGTTAACTGTGAGTTGATAACTGTTGAAGCTGGATGATGGGCACATAGGGGTAACATTGCATTATTTTCTCTACATTTATGTTCGCAATTTTCTATGATGTAAAGTTTTTAAAATGCTAAAAACTAATGTGACTGATAATAGAATACAGGAGAAGCCAAAGATTTGTAACTCCAAATTCAAGATAAACTAATGCATATAACCAAAATGCATCAGAGGAATATAAAAACAAAGTTATATAGCAAAATTACCTTAGAAATTTTTCTAGCCATCATTAAAATAGACTTTACATATAAGAATACATTTTATAAAGTGAGTTAAACTGAATGGAAGTTAAAGTTGCAAATTCTGATCTCATCTCTCTAGTGCTATATTAACTCTTACCAGTCACTTAGAGGCTAAGGGGTTGCTTTCTGATTTATGTAACAAGAACCTGGAGAATTCACCTTTCTCTCAGGATTATGGGAAAAAAGGGTGAAAAGTAACAAAATCTTTCAAAAAAAGCACTACTAAAGCATTTAAATGAAAATAACATGTCTTATGCCACACTACCAAACATATGCAAATATTTTTGTACAGATCATCCCTTGTGGGGGATTGTAAGATAACTCACAGAGGACTGTTCATCATAGGTCTATGGATATCCATGGAAAGCCACAGCAGCCAATTCTGCAGTAGCTCTTTCAGACTGTGAAGAACACTGCACTGAGGGGGCAAAATAAAAAATCATTCATGAAACCATTATGCATAACAGTGTTCAGAACAGAGGCTTAGAGGTGGAAGGGACCATGGAGATGACCACATCCAATTTAGAACCCAAAAGCTGCTGCTCCGACAGGATCAGTCTCCAGGAGACAGATGAATGCAAGTAAAAGTTTATTTTGCCATTTTCTCTACAAGAAACATATCTCAACAAGACTGCTCCAACTTAGCTAGGAACAGACTTTTCTCTAAGTTATATTCATTTATGAAAAATACTACATAATCAAATAAAAACAGCATCCTTATTGTCCCCTTTCAGAGATCCTTTGAAGTTGCTACAGATGAGTTCCCCATTCTTTTCACCTTGTAATCCATAACTACAATTTACTCCCTTTTTCATGGTCATATAAATTTATCTTATCTTCTATGACTTTGGAAAACAAACACTCCTAGTCTTCCTTTCTCAGGCTTTGCCTTTATTTCCCAGGGCCTCATTCATATATAAAAAGACACAGTCATGACAAAAATTTATCCAAGGCATTTATGATTATAAATTCAAGAGCAATCCATACCATCCCAAAATATTATATAATACAGAAAACCTTTCTTAAACATCCTTAATAATGGAGTAGTTATTATTTGAGTATTTCCAGTGAGAGGGTGCTCACTGCTACTTCACAAAACAGTTTATTTAATACTTTCTTTTTTTAAAGATTGACATCTCACTTTCAGGTTAGAAATATGTTTGAGTTGAAAGCAACTCTTGAATCATCTAAAACAATAGTCCAGTGTCAATCAGAGAATTTTCTTATTAGAAAAGATATTCAATATTACAGTGTTATATTTAGAAAACAAAAATCTTTATTTACCCACCCACTCACTCTACCCCTGCAGCCACATCAAAGGAAAGTATGAGTCTTTATGAAAAGGGGACATGGGCTTTTAGAAAAAGTTGAGGAACACAGTTCTACCCTACATGTGAACCTTTCCTACATAAATATCTCCAGTAGATAGCCATTAAACCTCTGCCTGATGTACTCCACTGTCAGGAAAGATACTGCCTCCGAAGGTCCTTTACTCCATTTTGAGTCTGCTCTGCTTGTTATAAGATACTGCCCATATTTAATTCTCTTTTGCAGCCACACAGGGACCTTCTCCTTCCATGTGACAATATTTCAAATGTTTGAAGGGAACCAGAAAATCTTAGTCTTTCCCCCACCCTAGGAAAAACATCCCTGGTTCTTTTACTATTTCAAGCTAGAAAGCTTAATGTCATCTTGTGTCCTTCATGCTTTATTTCCAGTCACCAAGTCCTATCAATGTTTTCCTTCAAAATGTCCTACTTATTCATTTCCTTTCCAATCCCACTCTACCTACCCTAGACCAGGCCTTCACATCTCTGAGGTTGCTTTATCCTCCCAGCTAGTCTCCCTTACTCCAGTATCATCTCCCAAACCCCAATTCTTTATAATTTTTTTAAAGACTAGTCAAGTGCAGTAGTGAGAAGGGGGGAAAGTAGTAGAACAAGGAGTTCAATCTATAACTGACTATGAACAATCAAGTGAGATAACTCACTACCTTCGGACCAGCCCTAATTCTTTCTCTAAGGCTGTTAGACCCTTGTTATTTAAGCACTCCATCCATTATATCCTTCTTCTTTCCAAGAACTTGCAGTGCACATACCTTTAGCAAAGGAATAGCAATATGTATCAAGATCATAAAATGTTCAAACCCTTTCTTTTCATCCAGTAATCTCACCTCTGGAAATGTATGCCAAGAAAATAGTTTAAGGAAAAAACATCTATATTATGAACATTCTCAAAACAGTTATCTATTCTTATAATAGAAAAAAATTAGAAATAATAGAGAAATGACTAATTAAATTATGATAATCTGGACGACAGTGCCACTATTAGAAATATTATGAAGACTATGTGGAAACACAGAAATTGTTATGCAATGTTAATTTTGTATTCTGATTTTATATTTATGTCCATTATGCTTGAAACTATACAAAAAATGATAAATCAGTAAGGACAAAAATTGGAAAATTAACATTCCAAAACAAAAATAATAATGTTACATGGGTTTATGGGGCCTTTCCCATGCAAAATTCTTCAACAGAAAAAGTTGTTTGCTGTATTCCCTTTGTTTCCTTGGCACTACTGTTATCCTGGTTCTTTTCATATAATTCCTTCTTAAGGTTCCTTCAGACTCTCCTTTTTGGCCTGAGAATTAAATACTGTGTATTCCCCTGAGTTCTGTCCTTGGCCCACTATCTGTTTCCCTCCCTCCCTCTCCCCACCCCCTCACTCTCAAATACATATGTGCATAAATATGTATATGCATGTTATGTTGAACCGTAAAAAACTGTCAATCATCAACTATCTTTTACCTACAAAAAAATGGCAATTTGCTATGGTCAAGCCTAATGTTTATAGTAAATAGCTCTTTAGATTGGTGGAATAAGAGAAGAAATAAAGAATAACCCAATTAGAAGATTGGGATAGAATTGCAAAAAACTGCAAAATGAAATCCCTAAAAATTTATTAGCTAGAAGAATTGGTGTGTATTGTCACGTGAATGATGGTATTGGTCAGGTAGTAAAAGTTAAAAGTAATATAAATAGACTGCAAATAAAAGTTAATGTGATAGGTAATTAATAAAGTACCATTCAATTATGACAAACACTAACCAGGACAACATATTTTTCCTATAAATATGGTCAACAGTAAGTGATTTAAGGTTAAGAAAGTTGTGAAAGAAACATCACTTATATTGTCACTCTTTTGGAATAGGAATAAAATTCTATAATAAAGTGGCTCTCAAGCTCATTCAGGCAGAACTCCTGGAAGCCACAGAGGTCTTTTTGGAGACCACCCCAAAATTGTAACACATTTTATATCATATAAGGTTGGAACAATTTTATTATTAGAAAATGACTGTACTATAAATATACAACATAAATGTCACAGGGAGTTTTGTTTACTCTGGTCACTACTGTATTCAAGAAAGGTGTCTAGTACATAGTAGGGGCTCAATAATTATTTGTGAAATGAATAAACATTATCTACAAAAATATAAACGACAAACTGTTTCCCAGTTTGTTTTTATTGATATACATTTGCCACTTGTTCATTTACTTTGTAATTTGCTACAAGTGAAACAGTTCAGGAAAACTATATGTGACAACACCTTAAAAACAGAAAATTCTATGCATTAACTTTGACTTGAGTGATGTAGCACCTTAAAGCCCAGATCCAAAAGAATCCTGTTAGAAAATGTTTGCAACCTCATAATATCCTGAAATAAAAAAATATATATTTCTTTGGAAAAGTAAAAAAAAAAAAAAAAGAAAAGAAAGAAAACCACTGCTATAATGGCAGTTTGGAATCATGTACCACTGGCAATAGAATAATAGTTCCTATTGAATCTAAGCAAATTTTTTTTACCTTGAAATAAATGGTTGATGTAAAGAAGAGCTGTGCGAGATGGTCCAAAAGAAGCGGTTTCACCTCTAGGAATTAAAAAAAAAGATAATTCAAAATCCTTTTAATTCATATTAAATGGAATTAAATGATTCCAAATTTTCATGATACATACCAGAGAAGCTACTAAAAGGAATCCAGCTCACAAGCTGAAGGAACTGTGACCGACAACAGAAGCCATCCCAGAGAGGAATGCTCTTATACAGGAATGCTTCACAGGAATAAAACCCCTCCTGTAAAACAAGTGGCTAGTAAAGCCTTAGATGGAACTCTTCAGTCATAATTACTCTCTAAATAACCAGTTTATTTTGTGCTATAGTTGTTTCACTCTTAGACTAATTTTTTGTGAATTATAATAAAAGCCATAGGTTAGGTGCCAGACCTCATAAAAAGGATGAGATGAGCAATATTTACATACATTACCATCTTTATCAATATAGTTTTCAAACACCATAAAACTTCATCAATTGAAAATAAGATAAAAGTCAAGTTATGGAATATTTCTAAAGATAAATTTATTATTTTGGGGTATATGCAGTAAATTTGAATAGTCAATAAAATGTATACAATGTTATATAATAGAACTAGAATTTAGTCACAGAACATAAAACAAATCCAAACTCTGAGCAGCTCCATCTTTAGAGGCCTGAATGTCTAGGTTGCTTACATTTCCACCAGAGTGAGGATCCAGGGATTCTCTTTTTTCCTTATCACCCTAAGCCTTAAATAGTGGCATGTACCAGGACTCTATCCTAGACCTTCTTTTCATGACATGAATTATTTGGACAATCTCATCCATATCATAGCTAAAACCACTACCTTTACCATGAAGATTCCTAAATATGTATCTTAGCCCAAATCTCTTTCCTGAACTCTACAGACTCATTATCTTATTGTGTAGTGGATATGACCTATTAGATGTCCCACAGGAATCTCTTAAATCAAACTTATCTTTCCTTCCAATCCCACTCCTCATATATTTCTTTCTCAGTCAATGTCATCTATCCTATCAAGCAGGAAACCCAAAGTCAACCTAGAGTCCTCCCTTTATCCTTACTACTGTCATCCACACCCAACTTCCAATTAAATGATGTCACACCAAATCCTTAAGATTTATTCCACAAACATTTACTGAGCATCTCTTCTATACTAGGTATCAAGCTGAACACCTGTACATGAAGAAAAGTTAGGCATGGTTTCTGCCTGCTGGAAGCTCATAATGTGTGAAAAAATGGATGCTGAAAGTGTCATGAGAGAGGTAAGCACGGGGAGCTATGCACATAGCATAAGAAGCTAACCCACACTGGTGTAATGAGTGAAGGTTTCCTGATGGTGCGAATACCTGAGCTGCAGCTTAAAATAAAACTCAGGGTTACCAAGACCAAATAGCTCATTGGGCTGAAACATAACTGACACTCAAAAAGTGTTTGTTGATCACAAAAACACAAGTAGTAACCCTATGAGATTTACTTTACTAGCCAATTCAATTAATCGCATGCATTCAATTATATCTTCAGCTTATTCTCTTAAATTATAGGCCTTTCCCTTTTACTTGAATGATTTAATATATTCTTTCTTCAAATCCAACAGTGCAAAGATAAAAGTCAGTCCAACTCAGCTCTATTTATAATGAGTTTCAAATTGAACAAATATTGTTTACAAAAGATGTCAAGTATCAAATAAAAGGTTTTTAATGGACTTCTAAATAAATTTTAATAAATATTGGTGGAATGTGTAGGAAGTAGAACCTTACTTGTAAAAAGCACTCTGCCTTGATGATAGTATCCAGAAAATCGGCAAATTCTTGTCCATGATCATAATTATTCACCTTGTTCCAAATACATTCTGGAGCAGAAATAGTAAACATAAGCATCTGAGTGCACAACAATAAAAACTGCATAAAACATAATTATCACTAAAGCAACAAATGACAAAAAAGCCCTAAGTCTCATACATCCTAGCCAACTCACACTGTAAATTGTAACAAGTATGTGGAGGTGATAATGAGACACTCCTCAACAACTTGATAACATAGGGGAAAGCTTAACAGTGAAAAAATAAACCAGTAAAATTCACATCTAATGAGTGTGATTAGCTTTTTGTCACATAATAATCCAAGAAACTGTAAACATATGAATTTTAAGTTTGATAATAACCTAAACTTCTATTAGAATGAACTGGGTATAATCTGAGAGTAGCAGGAATTTAGTAAGTGGAAATCTAATAAACTGTATTGTATTAGTATTCTATCTAAAGAAAGACTCTGGGCCGGGTACAGTGGCTCACGCCTGTAATCCTAGCACTCTGGAAGGCTGAAGCGGGAGGATCGCTCAAGGTTAGGAGTTCGAGACCATCCTGGGCAAGAGCGAGACCCCGTCTCTACTAAAAATAGAAAGAAATTAATTGGACAAC
>VBSM01000568.1:21726903-21753351 GCA_008086735.1 Cheirogaleus medius | reverse complement strand
AATTAATTTATTTCTATTTTTAGTAGAGACGGGGTCTGGCTCTTGCTCAGGCTGCTCTCGAACTCCTGACCTTGATGGATCCTCCCGCCTCGGCCTCCCAGAGTGCTAGGATTACAGGCGTGAGCCACCACGCCTGGCCCCTTCTCTCCCTTCTTTACCTACTTAAATCATATTCATCCCTTAAAATTTCTCTCAAACATCACCATTCCTCCTTGACCCCATGTCTGATTCTCATTTTTCATTTTGTTACCTGAGCTGCCCAGAAAGTAAATTTCTTGAAGATAAAAATTCATTTGATTTTATATCCCCAAAGCCTAGCTCAGTACCTGGCACATAATACACCGGCCCATCTTAGGGTCTTTTTGGTACTCACCATTTTGGCTTGAAGATCAAGTAGTTTTCTCACACGAAATGGTTTGACTAGAAAAGGTAAAGAAAGAGGTACTATGTATCTGGTTCAGAATAAAAAAGAAACTGTTTATACTTAACCACCTTGTAGTTCATATATTGTACTTTCTTCTTACAACACATCAAGAATATAAAAACCCTGTTAAGCCATTAAGCAGATGTTCTTAGATAAAAGTACTAAAAAGCCATTTCCTCAAAATGAGTCCTGTCATATAACTAATGCTAATAGCTATTTTAACTTTATAAAGGCCAATACAAATGCTAATTCCACAAAGTGAATGTAATACAACTGGAATGAAAATACTCACCATTCTCTTTTTTGGTAAGTAAATATAAAAAATGGCAGACATAAGGGCACTGTTAAAACAAAAAAATTAAAAAGAAATGACAATATATCTTGAACAGAGCAGCAACACATTTTCCCCAAATGTCAATCTTATGCAGATTAAGTAAAAGGCTTCAGGATTTCACTGAACAATGGTTTTACAAAGCTTCTCTTTTTCATACTACACAGTAGTGATAAAAATAGTATTTTTTTAAGAGACAGCATCTCACTCTGTTGCCCAGGCTGAAGTGCAGTGGCATAATCATAGCTCACTGTAACCTCAAACTCCTGGGTTCAAGTGATCCTCCCACCTCAGCCTCACAAGTAGCTAGGACTATAGGCCTGTGCCAACACACCTGGTTATTTTATTTTATTTTTTTTGTAGAGACAGCGTCTCGATATGTTGCCTAGGCTGGTCTGCAACTTGGCCTCAAGTGATCCTCCTGCCTCAAAGCCTCCCAAAGCCCCGGGGTTATAGGCATGAACCATTGTGACCGCTGATAAAAACAATAGTTTTAATTGACATCCCATTAGGTCCTTTTATTTTTAGCTACTTTTGGAGTATAAAAATACTGTAGACAATTTAAAAAACAGAAAAGAATTGCCCATGATCCTTCTACCTAACAAAAATTCATACATTTCTTTCAACATTAATCCATATGCATTAAGGTACAAACTTAAAACTTTTATCCTGATTTCCACTTAAAAGCATTTTCCCATGTTGTTTCATCTTCAAAATTATCACTTTCAATAATGCTTCATATTCCAGTGAACAGACACACAAGAATTTAATTAATAGTTTAGTCCTCAGTTTGGTAAATAGCACACACTCAATAAATTTGTTAATTACTGACTGACCAATTCCCCTATACCATTTCATTTTGAATGTCCATCTGTTGAGGTCTTATCCTAGATTATGGGTCAACAAACTATGGTCTACCTGTTTTGGAAATAAAGTTTATTGGAACATAGCCACACCCATTCATTTATGTATCATCTACAGCTGCTTTTGCACTACACAAGCAGAGTTAAGTAGTTGTGATGGAGACAGTATGGCCCTCAAGCCTAAAATATTTACTACCTGGTACCTGGCCCTTTAAGAAAAAGTTTGCCGGCTGGGCACAGTGGCTCACGTCTGTAATCCTAGCACTCTGGGAGGCTGAGGCAGGAGGATCGCTCAAGGTCAGGAGTTCCAGACCAGCCTGAGCAAGAGCGAGACCTGTCTCTACTAAATATAGAAAGAAATTAATTGGCCAACTAAAAATATATATAGAAAAAATTAGCCGGGCGTGGTACCGCATGCCTGTAGTCCCAGCTACTCGGGAGGTTGAGGCAGAAGGATTGCTTGAGCCCAGGAGTTTGAGGTTGATGTGAGTTAGGCTGACGCCACGGCACTCTAGCCTGGGCAACAGAGTGAGACTCTGTCTCAAAAAGAAAAAAAAAGAAAGAAAAGAAAAGAAAAAGCTTGCCAACACCTTCTCTAGATGATTGGAAAGTGGAAAAAGTAAATTATTTAATGGGACTAGAGAAAGCAACAAAAGCAAAAACTTTCTTTAAACAAATTTGTATTTTGGTAGTCATGGCCCTAAACTTTAAAGTCTAAAGAACAACATATTCCATATTGTCTTCCCCGTACTTAGAAATGGGTTCAGAAAGACTCTAGATTACTTTTAAGAAGCATGAATTTAGATATAGGATTTTTTTTAAAAGGAAGAATAAATATTATGATCAAGTCTGCCATATTCCACACAAAGAATAATTTTCAGAAAAAAAAATTTGTAGTCACACACCCCTAGGATATGAACCATTAGCAACACTATTCATCATGTTGAGTATGAAATGAGTGTTATGTAATCACTTGCCCCAGGCTTAAGCATTATAAGAAATCTGACATTCTCCTTTAATCACATCTAGAAAGGAAAAACTCATAAGCATCAAAAATTTTACAATTCCCTTTCTGACAAACATTTAGTGATCACATCTGGGTCACTACAGATTCAGACACCCATCAAAATATATGAAAATGACTTTTCTGAAGTATTGATTTTAAAAGTTAGGCCCTGTTTCTCAATTTGAGTGATATTTACACAAATATGTTCAGTTAGTGAAAATCGAGCTAATCATTTATGATACAGGCAATTTTCTGCATGTATATTATACTTCAATATATAGTTTTTAAAAGATAGGAAAAAAGAAATGAAAAAGAAGAAAAGTAGGCCACCTTCTCTCCTGCCAAGCTGAATAAGAAATTTTCTAGTCAGCATCATGAAAACTACTCAAGTAGATTGCAATTGGTTTGACATTTATGAGTAGTTCCTATGCATTCATAAAATAATTATTTATTGAATAGGGAATAAAACAGACAAAAAGTACTGCTTTCATGAAGTTTACATTCTGTGTGCCATGAACTGTGTTAATAAGTACTTGGATTATAAAAGGCTCAGTCCCTGCCTACAAGAACTCAGTCTAGGGAAAGCCTTCATTTCACACAATCTTTTGAGGACACATGAGAATGTATGCTGAAGACAACCTCCATAAATTTAAACAATGTGAAAAATAAAAAACTCAGTCTATTAGAAGAAAGGAGAAAGTATACCTTCTTATTTCCCATTCTGTATAAAGCTTAAACACATAATTCACTTGTATTGCAATTTGGTCAGTTTATGAAAAGAAACAATGTGAAGTTAAGAGAGATATATCAAAGGCAAGAGAGAGTCAATCACATACTATTTATCGTTCAACCACACCTGTGTACCACAGGGCAAGCAGGAGGGATAAGCATTCTTACCTTCTGTCAACACTTCAAGGTCACCACTCTTTCACCCTTGTATAGAAAAAGACCTCCTCTGAGACTTAGTCCACCCAACTTCACTACCTCTACTATACCTATACCCTGTCAATTCACTACTAATCTCCTAGTACCTTCCCAAAATTCACTGAGGACTTTGGCATCTGACTCAGTTTTCTGCTTCAACTCTAATCCCAATATCATGCCAGAAGACTTTAATGTTCATGTCAATCAATCGCCTTAGCCTTACAGTTTATTAACAGTTTATTAATCTCCTCGATTCCAATGACCTGTTATCATCTATAGAAATACTATATATTAGATACTCTGAATGACTCTGCCTGCTTTCTTGCCAGTTCAGCAATGTTTTCTATATTGTATCCAGCTGTTTAAGCCATTTCTGAGCTGTCATGAAATAAAAGAATGTGCAGTTTCCAAAAACAAAGTGAAAGTAGAAATGCTGAATATTGAGCAAGAAGGATTGTTAGAGGTCAGGAGTTTGAGACCATCCCGAGCAACAGCAAGACCCCTGTCCCTACAAAATATAGAAAAATTAGCCAAGTGTGGTGGCACGTGCCTGTAGTCCCACCTACTCAGGAGGCTGAGGCAAGAGGATTGCTAGAGCCCAGGACTTTGAGGTTACAATGAGCTATAATGATGTCATTGCACTCTAGCCAGGGCAACAAGGTAAAACTTGTCTCCAAAAAAAAACCCTATATAATACCACCAATATAATGTAAATGCTATGTAAATAATTGTTGTGCTGTTATTGTTTTTGTTTGTTTTTAGACAGATTTTCACTTTGTCACCTGGGCTAGAGAGCAGTGGCATCCTCATAGCTCACTGCAACCTCAAACTCCTGGGCTCAAGCAATCCTCCTGCCTCGGCCTCCCAAAGTGCAGGGATTACAAGCATGAACCACCACGCCCTATTTTTTTGAATTTGTATTATTTTTATTGGCTTTTTAAAAATATTTTCAATCTGCAGTTGGTTGAATCCATGGATGCAGAAACCACAGATGCGGAAGGCCAACTATATACACATACAATAGAATATTATTCAGGCCGGATGCAGTAGCTCACACCTATAATCCTAGCACTCTTGGAGGCCAAGGTGGGAGGATCGCTTGAGGTCAGAAGTTTGAGACCAGCCTGAGCATGAGCGAGATCCCATCTCTACTGAAAAACAGAAAAGAAATTAGCTGGGCAACTAAAAATAGAAAAAGTTAGCTGGGTGTGGTGGCACATGCCTGTAGTCCCAGCTACTGGGGAGGCTAAGGCAGGAAGATTGCTTGAGTCCAGGAGTTTAAGGTTGCTGTGAGCTAGGCTGACGCCCATGGCATTCTGGCCCAGGCAACAGAACAAGACCCTGTCTCAATAAAAAAAAAAAAAAAAAAAAGAATATTATTCAGCCATAAAAAGGAATGAAATTCTGATACATGGTACAAATTTAATGAACCTTAAAGACATTATGCTAATTAAAAGAAGCAGATACGAAAGGACAAATAATGTATGATTCTACTTAAATGAAGTACCTAGAATAGGCAAATTCAGAGACAAAAAAGCAGATTAGAGGTTACCAGGAGCAGAGAGAAAGGAGAATGGGGAGTTACTGTTTAATGGGTAGAAAGTTTACATTTGGGGTAATGAAAAAGTTTTAGAAATAGATAGTGGTGATGGTTGCACAACATTGTGAATGTAATTCATACCACTGAATTATACACTTAAAATGGTTAAAATGGTGCATTTTATAATATTGAAAAAAACAAAAGTTGTAAGAGGTTAAAAAATGAAGTACTGATACATGCTATAACATGGATGAAAGTTGAAAACATTTTGCTAAGTAAAAGAAGCCAGTCATAAAAGACTACATATTACATGATTCCATTTACATAAAATGTCTAAAATAGACAAACCTATAAAAAGAAAAAATAGATTAGGGGTTACTTAGGGCCGGGGGGAATAGAAAAATAGAGGGGGGATAGCTAAAGGGTATGGGGCTTCTTTTTGAGGTGATGAAAATGTTCTAAAACTGACTATAACTGATGGTTGTACATATCTGTGATCTATACTAAAAACCAGCAGATTGTTTACTTTAAATGGGTGAACTATATAGTATGTGAATTATATCTCAAGAAAGCTGTTTTTAAAAAGCAGCCAGAAAGCCAGGCATGGTGGTGTGCACCTATAATTCCAGCTACTTGGGAGGCTGAGGTGGGAGGATCACTTAAGCCTAGGAGTTCAAGACCAGCCTGGCCAACACAGTGAGACCTCATCTCAAAAAAAAAAAAAAAAAAAAAAAAGAAAAAGTAGCAAGAGAGAAAAGAAGACAGATTACAATTAGACTAATTCAACAACAATGAAAGCAAAGAGCCAGGGGAATAATATCATCAATATCTTGAGAGAATTTAACTAGAATTCTACATAGCAAAACCAATTTTCAAGAACAAGGGCAAAGTAAAGGCATTTTCAGGAAAAGAGGGTTTTCCATCAAAAGATTCTCACTGAAAGAATAAAGGATATACTTTTAGCCAAAAGAAAATGACTTCATATTGAAGGTCTAAGATGTAAAAACAAACGATGAGCAAAGATATTGGTAAATATATGGGCAAATCTAAACAAATATCAACTGCAAAGATTAAATAATAATGTTTACTTTATGTGTGTATATGGAAAAGAATTAGCTAGAATTAAAACCAGACAACAATAGCATATAAGCTAGCAGGGGTGTGATCAGTTAAAGCATTCTAAGGTCCTTATATTACACAAGATGAGGTAAAGATACCAGTTACCTTTTAAGTATGTGTGTTAAAACACCAGAAAGAATAATCAGAGTATGTAACTTCCAAGCAAGAATAGGGGAAATACTACCATCAATCCAACAGAAAGAGGACAGGGGGGAAAATTAGGTGGGGAAAAAACAGTTCATTCAGAAAGCTCAAAATAAGATATCTCAATTTATTTTTACTATATCAATAATCACTACAAAGGTAAATAATTCTCCAGGTAAAAACAAAACTCATCCAATAGGATCAAAAAATTAAATCCAGCTATATGCTATTTAAAGGAGGCATCCAAGACATGAGAGCAGAAAAAGATTTTTAAAAAAATCAAAATATGGAAATATACCAAGCAACTACTAACCAAAATAAAGCTAGGGTATCAATGTCAATATTGGACCAAATACACTAAAACAAAAAGCATTTCTAACAACAAAGGGTTACTTCATGATAAAAGGTTTGATTAAACTTTAATTGTGCATACACCTAATAACAAACTCAAAATATATAAAGCAAAATTTGACAGAACTTAAGGAAAAACTGACAAACTGCCTTCATGGTGGGAGATTTTCAACATCTCTCTCTCAGTAATTGATCGACGGATACCAACAACATCAATGAAAGATCCATTAAGGATGTAGAAAATGCTGATTCCAATAACCTTCATTCCCTTACTCTACTTCCGCAACTCACTCCATGGTCTCTCTGAACCTTGCCGTTACACTGAACTGTCCCCTCTTGAAATCTTAAATTCCAATACTACAACATCCTAACATTCCAGTTTTTAATCCCAATATAGCTGACCCTTGAACAACACAAGTTGAAACTGCGCAGGCCTGCTTATACATGTTTATTTGTTTTTTTTCCAATACTCGGCCCTCCATATCCGCAACCAAATGTAGATCAAAAATATAGTATCGATGGGAGGAGGGGATGAGTATATACAAACATAATGAGTGAGATGTGCAACGTTTGGGGGATGATCATGCTTGAGGCTCTGCCGGCGGGGGGGGGGGGGGGGCAGGGGCAATATACGTAACCACGATATAGTATCGTGGGGTGGATAAGGAGGGCTGACTTTTCCTACCCACGGGTTCCAAAGGGCTGACTGCCAGACTTAAGCATGTGTGGATTTTGGTATCTGCAGCAGTGGGGGCAGGGGATTGGCTGTGGTTCTCAGAATTCCCAGTCTTCCACCCCACCATCACCACTCCCTACCCCCACAGGTAACGGGATACCGAGTGACAGGACAACTGCTGTACTTCCTGAATGTCATTAAGGCATCCCAAACCTTAGCTGTATGTGTTCCAAATGTGCCCTCCTCTGCCTTCACTTTCTTCTCTTTTCACTCTAGACCCCATGTTCCATCAGCTCTATCACTCTTTTGACCTATTCTGGAGAAATCACCTACCCTTTCATATTAGTAATGTCACAAATTTGTGCTAACCTCATCTGGGCCCTCAAAACTGTGTCTCTAATCAGATCCCATTCCCACTAGCAGCCATGTCAAAATCTGCTCTCTTTTCAAACATAACATTGTTATCTTCCCCTCTTCATTCTCAGCATACCTTACCTCTTCCTTGAGTGAAAAATTGAAAAAACAATCACCAAGACCACTGGAAAATAATTCTCTCAATTGTGTCCCCTACTAATCCACAGATTTATTAACATCAACACCCATCCTTTTTACTTATTGTCAGCAGAAGTATCTCTCTTCCTGTCAAAAACAAATTCTTATAATTTTAACCCTGATCGCTAGTCTATTTGACACCTCTCCTCTATACCCCCATAGAACCCTGTGGATACTATCATAGAGTTTATCACGCTGTACTTACCTCTCTCCCCACTATATTTAGAGATCTTTGAGACTCTCTTACTAGGTAGCTTATCTTACCAAAGTTATTTTTCTATGCTTCATTTGTCTCATCTCCCAAACAGGAATGATATATATAAGTTTCCACAAATCCAGGGTCTCTAGTCATGTTACCCTGGGTAATTATTTGACTTCTCTGTGCCTCAAATTCCTCATCTCTAAAATGTGGATAACAGTGTACACCTCATAAGGCTGTCAAGAGGTTTAAATGGGTTAAAACCATATTTTATCTGATATGCATTTTATACTGAAAGCATATTTCAGTTTAACCTAGCCACATTTCTAGTGCTCACTAGTCACATGAGGCTGGTAGCTACTGCATTGATCAACACAGATAAAGAAGATAGCTCAAAAAAATTTTAAGAATATTGATGTGACAATTTTAAAAAAGCTTTCAGACCCACAGGACTGGAAAGAATAGTTTATGTATTATAACAATTATTTTCAATATTTTAACATCTTTGAAAACCAAACTAGTCCTATAATCAATGTCATGTGACAGTTTAAATGGCAGCAATCTTTCTTAGTGGTTCATGAAATGATGGTGCATCTTACAACTGATAGCAACTTAGAGTTGATGAAATACTTTGTATATAAAGCACTTAGTACCTGGCATGTAAGCCTCACATAAATTAGCTATTATGTCTTATTCACATTTGTATTCCCAACATTAGTTCAGTGCCCAGCATAGATTATAGTTAATAAATGCTCAGTGAGTGAATTTATATAGGATGCCTTGCAACCTAAAATTTTGTACATCTAAACCCAAATATATTAAATTCCTTCCAAAACTAGCTCCTTCTCACAAATTTCCTCTGTCATTCTGAGTTTTGCTGACTTACAAATTCAGATCTTTAATTCCTGCCTTTCCCTAATCCAGTTTAGATACCAGGTCATGACAATTCTTCCTTTATAATTTTCCCTAAAATCTGTCTTTTCATTTGCATTCCCACTGCCACACCCTTAGTCTAGGACAGTGATTCTCAAACTTTTTGGTCTCAGGACCCTTTACACTCTTAAAAATCAGAGAACCCCAAAGAATTTTTGTCTTTCTGGATTCTGTCAATATTCACCATATTAGAAATCAAAACTGAAAAAAAAAATTTTTTTGAGACACAGTCACTTTCTGTCACTTGGGCCAGAGTGCCGTGGCATCAGCCTAGCTCACAGCATCCTCAAACTCCTGGGTTCAAGTGATCCTCCTGCCTCAGCCTCCCGAGTAGCTGAGATTACAGGCACAAGCCACCAAGCCCAGCTAGTTTTTCTATTTTTAGTAGAGATGGGGTCTAGCTCTTGCTCAGGCTGGTCTCGAACTCCTGAGCTCAAGCAATCCTCCCACCTCAGTCTCCCAGAGTGCTAGGATTACAGGCGTGAGCCACCATGCCTGGCCTGAGAATTTTTTTAATGTTTATTAATTCATTAAAAAATAAACCTAATTCAGCTGTCAGTAACACCATGGGAAAAAAATAAACCTATTACCGCGTTTCCCCGAAAATAAGACCTACCCATAAAATAAGCCCTAGCAAGATTTCTAAGCATTTGCGCAATATAAGCCCTACCCCGAAAATAAGACCTAGTGATGGGCGTGGCTACGCAGCGTATCTGCACAACCCATGCATTTCGTCGCAGAGTAATAAAGACGACCAGCAGCCCTTCTCATCTGCCCCATGAGAGCTCTATTGCTCGACATGAGAGATTGGGGCCAATGGTTCTAAAGGAAATAGAGTCGTAAGAAATTCAGGGTGGAATTCGGGGTTTGGAGAGTTATGATGATGTTCCAGAATATGACGACTTAGCTATATTTGAATAAATGTAGATTGTTGTACCGTACTTAAAAAAAATAACATATCCCCTGAAAATAAGCCCTAGGGTGTCTTCTTAAGGAAAAATAAATATAAGACCCTGTCTTACTTTCGGGGAAACACGGTACATGCTAACATAAACTTTCTATGAAAAATAACTATATTTTCCAAACAAAAAAAAATAGCAACAGTGACAATGTCTTACATTTCTACAAATCTTTTTAATGTTTCAGGCTTCATAGAATACAGCTGGATTCTGCTTCTGCATTCTGTTAAGATATGTTGTTTTGATTGAATTACATAAAGAAAATCCAGCCCTACAGATATGTAGTTGAAAAAGGGAGGAATATTTTAATAGCCTTCCCAGAAAATTGTGGATATTATTCTTTCATACTATACCAAAACTTGACAAGTAGTAGTTCTTAAGGATCAGCTACAAAGTAGAATCTAAGACCTTATCAATAAAAGCTTTGTACTCTGTTTCATTAAAATTCATTGATGTATCTTGCATTTTGAATGGATGTTTTACCCATGCATGATTTTGTAACATGCTTGCTCATATGGAAATATTGGTTCACTGAGTTATACCAACCTTCCAAATGTTGACACATTATATAATATCAAAAAATCACATTGATTAATATGGTCACCAATCTCATCAGAAAAGTATAAGTATCTTGAAGCTGTCAGGTTCATGGTGGCAGATTCAAACTTTCCAAACTTCAAATTTTCACTTGAATGCTCAAATGTTATCATTGGCAACAAATACTGCCAGTTGTTTTCTTTGAAACAACAGGCTTGCTTTGTTTGTTTTCAAGAAAACATCTTCCAAATACCCAAGTCTGAATAACCATAGTTTGTACATCAGTCATTCTTTCAAATAAAAATGGTGTTCCATTAAAAAAAGCAGCTAATTTGGTTTACAACACAATCATGCAAGTGCTTTTCCTCAGAACCACCAGTGTAGTTTAGTATGCAGAGGGGCTTTCTTTGTATTTGCCATTTCATTACACACAATATTAAAGAAACGTGTAAAGGGAGAAGAGTTAATAAAACTAATGAATTAATTTTTACTACTTCATCTGACATTGTTAAGTGAAACTAGCATTTCTGTTTTTTACCACAGTGAAGAATACAGTGACCACTAGTACAGTCTGGTGCCCTTGCCTTGATTCATTCTAAAGGACTAGCAGTTTTATCCACCATTGCTTTAGCGACATCAGTGCCAATGTCAAAGTGATAATAGCAAATATCTTGGCATTATTATGAAAATAATTTTGACCTTTCAGACTTCCTGAAAGGGTCTCAGGGAGCCCCAGGGGGTCCACAGACTGTATTTGAGAATTTCCAGTCTAGGACTTCATCATGTTATATCTAGATTATCATGTTAGCCTCATAACTAGTCTTCCTGCCTCTATCCTCTCTCCTAATTTACATTATTTGGTGCTATCAGATACAGCTTCCTACAAGCTGCTTTAAACATATTCTGCCCACAAATTTTCAGTGATTTCCCTACTGAATAGAGAATAAAACTTAAATTTCTTAGTATCACATTAAAAGACCTCTATAATCTGTCCTTACCCAACTCTTTCAGCATTACCACCAAACACCAACTCCAATTAAATCAGGCTGGTCTATTTAAGGTCTCCTGAAACAATGTACACATTTCACAACTTTGCTTGAAATATTCCCATATCGAAAATTTCCTCTCATCAAATCCCAAATCCTATTCAACCTTCGAGGCCCAACACCCACATACTTTATGACACTTTTTCTAGTTCTCTTCCTTCCTGGAAATATTACAATTATGCTCACACTATCATATACTGTCTTTGATAGTTTAACTCTTGAGTTGTTATTTAACTCTATGTGCTTTCATTAATTCCCCAAGCAGATTTTAAGTTCCTGGAGTACAGAAACCCTGTGCTAAACTTTGAATCTTCTACAGTGCCTAGGATAAAGCAACAAACATAGTAGAAACATCAATTTCTAAAAAGGAAATCAATGAATGAATTCCCTTCCCAAAAACAAGAGGAATACAGTTAGATGAGTGGTTCACATGGCCTGTGAACTGATGGTCCTTGAAAGACTTCCAGGTGGACAGTAAATTGATTTCTTAGAGTTATTAATGTTTTTAATGGGAATAATTATGCTATTTAATCAAAATCAGTCCATTGGCAACTCATGAAAAGTAATCCTCTCCTTCTCATTAATTCTGATGAGGTTTTTGCAGTGTTAATCAAGAAAATGCAGAGTAAGTGACCCAAAGGACCCTGCTAAAGTGGTTTAAAAAGGAAAAGATGGCAATCACCACTCTAGATCAGCAAAGACAACTCCAATGTGGAATCAACTCTGTCTGTAACATTTTTATTTCTTTAAAAGAAAATACAAAGCAAATATGATAAAAATTTTATATCTGTTAATGTGAGAAATAGGTATAAGACAGAATGTTATTCTTTGTACTTGTCTGTATGTTTGATATATTTGTTTATGTCTGTAACCTTATCTTTGTACATTTCTGCATATTTGATATATTTTTAAATAAAGAAAAACACATTGTGTATCACTCTGAAGCACATATGGTACGTCACTATACACGCATGTAATATTTGATTGCTACTTGATGCTGTCCAATTTTTACTTACCAGTGCATCATCTTGCAATGAAGCAAAAAAGAAGCCATAGAGCAAGTTAATTTGCTCCTTATGATCAATAAAGTCAAACATTGCAACCAGCCAACGATAAAAAAGTACCTATCGAGAAAGACAAAATGTTTATCTTTAGAGAAATATAACTGGTACAGAAGAGCTTAATTCCCCCCTCAGGGCTGTTTTAGAACCTTTTGGCACAGAGTAAGATAATAGATTTTATTTCTCGGTAAAAAATTCTGTTTGACCAGAGTCCTTGCATCAAGCTATATTGTTCCAAAACTACAGGCTTTGCACAAAAGGCCACTGCCATTACTCTATAAGTGGCTCTTCCTGGCCAGCCCTTAAGTGGTTCTGAAGGACTTATCATCAAAGTGTTTAAAAAGATTACCTTGATGCTACCAGAACACTTGCCAACACAAAGCCAGGAGACTGCCTTAACCACAGAATCTTCTGATATTAGAGTTGCTGGAATCATGCACTTCAATAGTCGTGTATTTATAGCATTTCCTGGAAAGCAGATAAACTCTAAATTAAACTACATTTTAGTGTCTCGATGGTTCCTTTACTATTATTCACTCTTAGACCTAAAACTTTCTCTTTATACTGAAGGCAATAAAACAGCAGTATAGGAGGAAGAGGAGGAGGGAGAAAAAAAAACAGCAGTATATAATATTCAGTATCTCTTATCATCATTAGAAATTATTCAAAACAAAAATGTACCTTTAACTTCTAATATAAACTATAAAGCAAATTATTTGGCCCAAATATTTCTATTTAAAAAGGGGAGATGAGTACAGGGTTTCTTCCTGGGGTGAGGAAAATGTTCAAGAATTAGACAGTGGTGATGATTGCACAATTCTGAATATGCTTAAAAACTGAATTTTTAAAAGGATGAATTTTATGGTATGTAAATTATATCTCAAAAAAAGCGTTTCAATCAGAGGGAAATTTCAAAGATTATTTTTTTAACGGCACAATAGACTGATTTATTCAAAGCTACTGACAGACACCTTGCATAAGATGCTATATTTAAGAATAAATTTATTTGTATCCTCCACTCCCCCCAAAAGGGGGGAAAAGTAGCAAAATGGAACAGATATCCTTGGAATTAGCCAGCAGTAATATCATTCTACACTAGTCAAATCTTTCCACCTTGCACTCTGGCCTCCATGGTGTTCTCGCATCTGGTAATAAAAGTGATATAACAGAGACAGGCTTTGTATATGCCCAATATACTGCTTATTACTGTATATACCCAACTTCTGCTTATTAAAGGTTAAGAATTAAAATATATCTCTTACAGTATGCTTATGGAGCTAAAAGACATAAAAAAATGAAAGTGAATAAAAAAATATAAAATTAATGAATAAAGACAAAAAAATAAAATATATTTCATGAATTTCTACCCTATCACACTGTGGAGAAGAAAGGATGCAGTGACGGCAGGTAATGAATCACAATAACAAAAATCTCTGCTTTCCACGCTTGTGGTTTCATTTCTTTTTTTTCTCTCCCACTCGTATCTACTAACCCTTCTAAGTTTAAAATAATCTCATCACTAACATCTTACACATGTACTAAATTCAAAGGGGGAATTCAGTACTGACTCTACTTTTACTTCCCAGTGGTTTTTTAATTAATTTCTAAAGAGTCTAAAGTCCCTTTGCACATGATTATGATGACATTTCTAGCATATCTGCCCCTAAATAATGTGTTTCAACTTACCAAGAGAGCTAGCTACATGTAACAATCTACTAGGGATAGGGGACAACATAGAAATAACTAAAAGGAACAAAAGGAATGAAGGAGACCACATTTGACCTCAGCAAATTCGAGCGTAACAGAAAAATGAAAAGTAACACTAGGAAGCCAGAGATTCTTTTTTAAATTGCTATATACAAGTTTCCAGAGTCTGAGGCATGCATTTTGAAATACCTCAAGACCTAGTAGACATCACAAAAACTTTCTATTAATTTCTGAGATATCAGAAAAGAAAAATTCCAAAATAGAAAACATCTGTACATTCTATACATGTTTTAAGGAGAGACAGGAGTTGTACAACTGATCTTGATAGACATTGATCAGTTAAACATGAATTCCTGGAAGGATATTAGAACCAAACAATCTGAAACCACCTACAAAGAAAAAAAGCCAATTTTATTAGGTCTAATTTAACTCTCTAGGAAAACACAGAAAACTAATCAGGTAAAAGCGGAGAAATAAAATACTTGAGAGTCATATATTGAATTCAGTTAGTAATGTGTTGTTACTTTAAAATACACACACACCTGCTAATGTGCTGCTAAGGTATGCACAAAGGAACCTAACATGCAAGGGCTAGGAAATATTTAGTATATAAAGCATACAGTTCTGATAGCTGTCTTAATTTTTTTAAGTAGAAAAAAAACAGACCAGGTATGGCAGCTCACATCTGTAATTCTAGCACTTTGGGAGGCCAAGGTGGTAGGATCGCTTGAGCCCAGGAATTCAAGACCAGCCTGAGCACAATAATGAGATCCTGTCTCTACAAAAAATACAAAAATTAGCTGGGCATGGTGGCATACACCTGTAGTCCCAGCTACTGAGGAGGCTGGGGCAGGAGGATCACTTGAGCCCAGGAGTTTGAGGTTCAAAAAAAGAAAAAGAAAAGAAAAAACAGTGACAATGTAGTACAATATAAACACTAGAATGGGAGTTTGGAGAGCTGATTTTCCCACTTCTAACTCTGACATTAAGCAAGTCTCTTCAACCACTCTGGGCCTCCATTTCTTCACCTTTAAAATTAGGATGTTTAGGGTCTAAAAATACCTTTCAAGTCTGAATTTGGATGAGAGAAGGTTAAAAGGTTCTTTTCAAGTAAATAGAATATTGACCAGGTGTTATTTCCAAAAACTTCTCCCAACCATCTCCACTACCACTAATGAACTTAGAACAGGAAAGGATGCATTTGTACAAAAGAAAAAGCATCTTGATTTTTAAGGTCATAGACATCAGAATAGAGACAACGTAAACAGGGGCTTGCCATAGATAAGTAAACCCAAAGGCAATGAAGTAGATTAAGTGATCTTCTAAAGGAGACTTATGGCAACATTATTTAAATTGTTATCTATGCTTCTTTTTTTTCTTTTCTTTTTTGTCTTGGAGACCGAGTATCCCTCGCTCTGTCACCTGGGCTAGAGCACCATGGCATCATCATAGCTCATTGCAACCTTAAATTCCTGGGCTCAAGCGCTCCTCCTGCCTCAGCCTCCCTAGCAGTTGGGACTACAGGTATGCGCCACCAAGCCCAGCTAATTTTTTTCTATTTTTAGTAGAGACGGGGTCTCCCTCTTGCTCAGGCTGATCTCGAACTCCTGACCTCAAGCCCGCCTTGGCCTCCCAGAGTGCTAGGATTACAGGCATGAGCCACCGCGCCCGACCTGTTATCTATGCTTCTTAAAAGAAATGCTAAAAAATGGTTACCATGTATTTGGTGACAAGAGTCTATGCATTTTATTTGTAAAGATATGTAGTAACTGGTCATTTTCAGCACATGCATACAGCAACTTTTGCCTCATAAGGTAGTCTAAACACAAGAAAGGGCCATTTTATAATCTTACCAGATTGGTCTTACGAAGATAATAGTAAAAACTACAACTGATTCCAATGAGAAATCTAACTCAAAGTCTAAAAGGCAAAATAGCAAACCAATGACAAATGTATCCCCTCAACATACCAAATTTGCCACTGAGTGCCACATTTAATAGAATGTCAATTTCTTCTGAAGCTAACCCATTCTTCCAAGCCACATCTTCCACAGTTTTCAAGTGCTTTTCCAAGGTTTTACCTTTATTTTGTGAAGTTTTAATGGGACCTGAAAAAAACAATATTAAATAGTGAGACCTTTAAGATGCTTTCAGTCCTCAGCCTGAACAATTACAACTTGGGGCTCTTTAAAGGAATAGCTTTATGTAAAAAGTGTCTTCCTAAAAACACTTTGAAGCCCTTAAAACTCTATAATATTTAATAGCAATAGCACCTTCAGTGAGGAAAGCCCAATCATGCCCTGACATTCCTTTTCTAAACTATCTAAAAACATTGAACTTATACTATAACCTGTTTCAATACTTAGGCAGTGATCCCCAAACTTTGCTATCCATTGGGATCATCTAGGAAGCCTTTTTAAAAAATCCCAATGCCAAGTTGCATTCCATACCAATAAAATCAGAATGTTGGCAGGGCATAGTGGCTCACGCCTGTAATCCTAGCATTTTGGGAGGCTGAGGCAAGAGGATCACTTGAGCCCAGGAATTCAAGGTTACAGTGAGCTATGATCATGCCATTGCACTCCAGCCTGGGTGATAGAGCAAGCCTCTGTCTCTAAAAAAAAATTAAAAATCAGAATGTCTAACAGTTTTGTTAGACATGAGTTTTGTTTTGTGTTTTAAGATTCTCCAGTGATCCCAATATGCAGCAGTTTGGGAACCACTCTGCTAAGATGTTTTGCTCTTGTGTCCCTAGTACCTAGCATACAGATACGTAGTAGGTGCTCAATAAATGTATATTTTTACAGAAATAGGACATTCATAGGGAAAACCATCCACCTTTACCTTTCTCAAAGTATCCCACTGCTATTTGCAAAGCGTCTTCAGCTTGATCATCAGCATGTTCACAATCTTCCATTGGACTCTTTTGTCCATGTTTTGAGATGCTCTTTGAGTCACTTCGATCCTGTTTTACTCTCCAGGCGGAGAGCTTGGTTTGATGACTATTACTACCTCGTGAAGTATTGTTTTGTGCCTGGGAGTTCTTAACTCTTTTTTGAGGCAACATTACTGTATATGTTCTATTCAGAAACAAATGTTAAGTTATCGTTAATCAGTCAAACTCCCTTTTCCTCCACAGGGATAGGGATCACATTTGCTTGTGTTCCCAGTACTTAGTACACAATACCTAGCATACAACAGATACACAATAAATAAGTTGACAATTCAGGAAATAAAATCTATAGGTTAACTTTCTCAGAAAGCCCTTGACCTAAATTGAAACAGAGAGAAACAACTTGCCAAGGTAACATTCATCAGCTGAACTGGCCTTCTTATGGAAAAAAAAAAAACAGTAAAATTACTGGCAACATAGGAAATTCTCTCTTAGAATGGCTACATCATATCAGTGAGTCCAAAACTAATCCATTTCATGAACTCAGTCTTACTTTCTCCACTCCTATTTTCTCCACTCCTCTTTGATTTTGCCTTTAAACTTTATGCTCCTCACTTTGTCAGTGCTAAGACTGCATAGTTCAAAAGCCAAACTGGTGGCAAAACTAAGCATTCTCAGGAAAGAAACATTCCCAATTTATTAATTCACTTATTCAATAAATAATTACTGAACATCATCTATATGCTAAGTACAATCCTAGTTACCAGGGATAAAATAATCAAACAGTCAGGGTTCCTACTATCATGAAACTTTCACTAGGGGAAGGGGGAAGAGTCAATAAATAAGTAAATAATAATGAATATAATACACAGTGATGTGATAGAAAATAGGACGGGAAGCTAGTGTTCAGAGAGCCTCTCTGAGGTGACCTTTTAAGCTGAGATTTGAATGCAAGAAGGAACCAGTCATGTGAAGATCTGGTGGAAGAGTATTTCATGGACAGGGAAGAGGAAGACATGCTAAGATCTTAGAGTAAAAGCAGCTTTGAGGCTGAGCACAGTGGCTCACGCCCGTAATCCTAGCAATCTGGGAGGCAAAGGTGGGAGAAGTGCTTGAGCTCAGGAGTTCAAGACCAGAGTGAGCAAGAGGGAGACCTTGTCTCTACTAAAAATTTTAGCCTGAGCACTGTGGCTCACGACTGTAGTCCCAACTACTAGGGAGGCTGAAGCAGGGGGATTGCTTGAGCCCAGGAGTTTGAGACTGCAGTGAGCTATGATGATGCCACTGCACTCTACCCTGGGCGACAGAGCAAGACTCTGTCTCAAAAAATAAAATAAAATAAAAGCTTTGTGTGTTAAAGAAACAGCAGCAACACCAGTGTGCAGGGAGTGGAGTGAAAGAGGTAAAGGGTAGTAACAGATGAAGTCAGAAAAGTAGCCAGGGACTAGATCATATTGGGAATTGTAGGCCAGAGTAAGGAGTTTAGATTTTAAGTGTCATAGGAAACCATGGGGGCAGGGGAGGGTTAAAGAGGGGAATAATATACCATCTGATGTGTGGTGGCTCACGCCTGTAATCCTAGCACTCTGGCAGGCCAAGGTGGGAGGACTGCTTGAGCGCAGGAGTTCGAGACAGGCCTGAACAAGAGTGAGATCCCGTCTCTACTAAAAATAGGAAAAAAAATTAGCCAGTCCACTAAAAATAGAAACAAAAAATTAGCCAGGCATGGTGGCTCCCACCTGTAGTCCCAGCTACTCGGGAGGCTAAGGCAGGAGGATCACTTGAACGCAGGAGTTTGAGGTTGTTAGGCTGACGCCACGGCACTCTGGCCCGGGCAACAGAGTGAGACTCTGTCTCAAAAAAAAAAAAAAAAAAAAAAAAAAGCCATTTTAGCTGCAGTATGAAGACTAGAATGTTAGGTGTCAAGGAGTGGCAAGAAACCAATTAAAAGGCTCTTGCAGAAGTCCAGATGAGGGATAACTTGTAGTCTGCACCAGGCCTAAGGTGTGTAAAGTGTAGAGGTGGAAAATGATTAGATTCATGCTATGTTTTGGAGGTAGACTGGACAAGCCGTAATAAAAGAATTGGATGTAGGGAAAAGGAAAGAAAAACCAAGAATTATTTCTAAGTTTTCAACTTCAAATGGGAAAAACTGAGGGAATGGTCGTAATGACACTTACTCAATCCCACCTCCCTATAACAGATGAAGGCAGAGCAGGAGAGTAATATGTATGTCCAACCCAGTAAGAGGTTCCAGATTCCGAATTGTTTCCTAGGGTCCTACGAAAGGGTGGGGGAGCAGCTTCTAACCCCATCCGGGTGAACCGTTCCTGAGGCGCTACCAGAGGATCCCTTTCACAGCCTTCCCCAGCGGGGAGCGAAACTGACCACGGAAAACCCGACCCCAGCCACACCTTGCAGGATAGTCCCGCTCTCAGAAGTTAAGAAAGTCCTTCCGCTCTCTTAGGGCGTCCATTTCCCGCGGTGTTTAAAAGCACCTCACCTGACACACTCCTGGGCCCAAAACCTCTGAAGTACGAAGGGCGCCTCCGGGATTCAAACGAGCAGGCCCCACCCTACGCATGCGCTTCTGCGGAGGCCCAGGCGGCGGCTGGGCGGAGCGGCGCACTCTGCAGGAGCCTGATTGGTTGAAGTACAGCTCTAAGGCGGGAGGTGGCGCGCGCGCCGACGCTGACGCAGACCCAATTACGGAGAGCGGTTTGCCCCACCCACCCAGTCCTGGGGGCGCGCAGCGAGTGGGCCGTTGCTGCTGGAGTCAGCTGATTGGCTGGCGTTCCCACTGTTCTAATAATGTTCACCCTCGTCATTTTGCGTAAAACGGGACAGTTAGTGTTTCGGTTCTTGAATTTAACATTATCGATCACAGTGATCATTTTGTACAGACTGACCTCAAGTGTCGGGACTTTGAATCTGTAGGAAAATATGAAACCGCAAATTTCACAATAAAGGCATGCTGAGACTTTAAGTGTCTGTTACTTTCCCCAAGTGAAGCTAGAGGGCGAAAGGAAAGACAGGCTGGATCTTCCCTCCTTTTACCGAGGATGGGTACGGTTACCCTCCGAGGTTTTCTAGAAATGTGTGTTCTGAGCCAGATGTTGTGCCACCTTGCAAGTAGCTAGCTGCCAACATGTAAATATTCCTAACCTTGTGGAATCAAAAAAAAAAAAAAAAACCTTGTGGAATCAATTGACCTTAAAGAAAGTGACTAAAATAGCACTAGGGGCTTAGTCCGAGATCTGAGCTTAGTCCCTAATTTATTCTCTTATTAGAGTAGGAATAAGAGAGAAAATATATAAATTTAACGACTCTCAATGACCTGTTGAGGCCAAAATATACATATAAACTTTACGCAAAACTGTAGGGGAAACTTTGCAATCTTAGAGATAATTAAAGTTTAAGTATTTGGGAAAGGCTACAACAAAAATGATTATTTACCACATCTTATATTTATATGGTTTTCAGAGTAGTTTCACACTCTTATTTAATCATGCATGAAAATTGAGACTTCAATTTTTCCTATGATGCTATTCTTTAGTAAAATTGAAATTTTCTCAAGTAATTTTTCATGCTTTTAATCATTTCATAGACTCAATGAAATGTAAATTCGAAGGGATTTTAAGGCTTCAACACCCTTCTTTTTGTAAATGAAGAAACTGAAGCCCTGAGTGGTTCAATATCTTGCCTTACGTGACAAGTCTGTGGCAATGCAACTTTGTGCCACTTTGTGGACACTTATATAGTGAGAGACAGTGGTTCATCTTTATTTACTATACCTTCAATTTTCTCTGAAATCATTTTTCTAACTTCCTTTGGCATCACCTAATAAAGCAGGACTCCCCAAAATTGGAAATTGTATTGGGATGCTAATTCTATGGCTTTCTGTCTTGTGTGCTAACATCACAAACATGTGGGGGAACTTAAATTAGATTGGAAAGTTGGCAACTTCATTAGTATATTGTTATACTACCCCCTCTCTTTCCTCTCCTCTCTCAACCAGACTTTAAAAGAGAGTCTGAATCCTTTGATATGAGCCTTTCTTTCAGTATTTGTCCAGTTTCCTCCAAATTTCAAAAATTTTTATTTTGAAAGAATGAGAGAAATAAGACAGAGAATTATCAATTACCAAGAACAATGACACTGAAGAAAATACAATAATAAGTACTCTCCCCACACACAACCCCCCACCGCTTTCCCCATCCCTGGCACAATAACATTAAAACCATCAAAGCACATCTAAGAAGGAGAAACAGCAGTATGTAATGAAGAAAGCAAATTTTCATACTGCTCAATCCAACTAACCCATATCAAATGTCCTTCCCCCAGCTAAACTCCACCCACCGGAATGATAAAGAAGTGTGCAGGAGACAATCCTGGGGGATGACTTGGAACTCTGCTTACACTAGCAAAGTTTCGTGAAGAATCAATAGGAGTAGTGAATCTGTTTGGCAAGGAAACACTAGATACAGCTTGTCAAATTTCAGATGATTTCAGAGAACAGCTAGAGTTTGAGATTCACAGACTTCTAACAGCACTGATCCCTGCTCCCTCAACTGCAACAGTGGAGCAGCTGCCAAAAACTGGTTAACTGCAGAGAATAGTGGAAGTGAAGCAGCTTTGGGCTTAAGAAAATCTGAAAAAGATGTCTGGTAACAAGTTTACTATTTCAGTTTCACACTGTGAGTAAAGGGGCTTAGTAGATGGGACTCAGACAAAGGCAAGGTGAAACTTCCTATTTTATCACTTAAGGAATTAAACTATCTGTTGACTGCATATACCCCTTGTTTTAATTAAACTCAATATGGAGTATTTAAAATTTAAACAACTGTTAGGATAGGGGCTAATTAATTTTACATAATTCAGTGTCTCAAATTGAAATTAATTTTTTTCTTAAAGTGGTGAGTTTAAGTTTTCAGCTTAATCTATTCAGGAATTCCTCCACCATGGGAATATGTCACTTGTTTTATACCAGAAGTAAGTAGGATTCTCTTTATATGAGTTTTATTTTATTCTGCCTTTGCTGGAACCAATCTATAAAGGGAAGGATACTTGTGCAGGATTAGTTCAAGATCAGAGCCTTCTGTGCACATGTGTGAGTGTACACATGTACACACACACACATACACACACAGTAGTTAAATACATTTTCCCACACATAATCTCACAGTCACATGCTTGCTGGAGTCCATCTCACAATTACACTTCAATAGTAGCTGTATACATGTACATGCAGCAAGATGTGAGAAGTGCCCCAGAGTGATTAAAGGTGGCACACAAATGTCAATGTGGGAGGTCATTTTAGGGTATAAATGTACACAAGCCAATAGGGTCATTATCTTGCAGATTATATTTTTCCCTTTCCCCAAGATAAATAAATGAAATGAAAAACACACACTGACATGGAGGCAACTGCCTGGAAGGTCCACTTTTTGCACTTCCACTTTCCTATGACACCTTCACTTTGCCCTGAGGGGCCTTCTCATATAAGGAAGGTTGCTCCTCGGCACTTCTGGGCAAGGGCTTCTTCTCAGAAGATCGGTCTTCTGGCTTGCGGGCAATCAGCAGGCGGCAGGTGAGCAGGATTCCAAACACCAGAGCATGGGCGTAGCGTTTGAGAGGATCACCGACCAGCTGGTGGAAAAAGAGCACAGCCAACACCAGCAAGAGCAGAAAGAAGTTGGCCACGTCTTTGGGACGCCCAGGCACAAGGGTCATGACGATGCCGCAGGCCACCTCAAGGGCACCAATGCTTTTTCGGAGGAGAATGGAATTGATCCCCATTTTCTTCAGCAAAGGGAGGGCTCGGACATAGCTCTTGTAGGCACGTTTCTAGAGTGGGAATATCATAAAGAAATCACTGCATTAACCATGATTTTAACATTAGAATAGAGAAAACACAAGCAGATCCTTCCCTACCATTCCCCTTCCAACCAGCCAAGGGTGTCCCATTTTTCACATTGTCCCCTAAATAAAAGCTGCAATTAAGATAAGAAAAAAGAAAGCTCACGCCTGTGATCCTAGCAATCTAGGAGGCTGAGGCAGGAGGATCGCTCAAGGTCAGGAGTTCGAAACCAGCCTGAGCAAGAGCGAGACCCCATCTCTACTAAAAATAGAAAGAAATTAATTGGCCAACTAAAAATATATAGAAAAAATTAGCCGGGCATGGTGGCGCATGCCTGTAGTCCCAGCTACTTGGGAGGCTGAGGCAGAAGGATTGCTTGAGCCCAGGTGTTTGAGGTTGCTGTGAGCTAGGCTGACGCCACAGCACTCTAGCCTGGGCAACAGAGTGAGACTCTGTCTGAAAAACAAAATGAGAAAAAAGCAATCTGCTAGGATCTCTATGAGTTAAACCTTAGTAGTAGCACTGCTATGGTCCGAATGTTTGTGTCCTCCCCCCCTCCAAAAAAAAATTCAAATTCATATATTGAAATCCTAGCTCCCAAGGTGATGGTATTAGAAAGTGGGGCCTTTGGGAGGTGATTAGGTCATGAGGGTGGAGCCTTCATAAATGGGATTAGTGCCTTTATAAAAGAGGCCCCAGAGAGCTGTCTTTAGAAGGTACCATCTATGAACCAGAAAGTGGGCCCTTACTAGAAACTAAACTGCTAGTGCCTTGACTTTGGACTTCCCACCTTCCAGAACTGTAAGAAATAAATTTCTGTTGTTTAGAAGCCACCCAGTTTATGGTATTTTGTGATAGCAGTCTGAATGGACTAAGCACCAAAGGTAGTAAGGCAGAGAATTTGGCTTTATAGTTTAATAAGTTTCTGACTATAAATCATAAATAACATTAAGAATTTAAAAAAAAATTCTTTGGGCCCTTAAAAACTGGTACATGTTAGCCAGAACCATATTTTCTAGTGCCTGTCTTATCCAAACCCAGATGCGTATGAATACCAAGCAAAGTGAAACAAGGCAAAGCACAGTATGGTAAAGCCTCACTTTTGGACTTCCCTAATTTGAAATCTGTGATATTTCATAAAATAACTGAGCAGGAGCTTATATTTATGCAATCTATAAAAATAAATATGTTTGCTGAGCAAATAGAAAAATAAAAATGTATGCAAATATAAATACCTTATATATCTGTAAAATGTAATAAGACACAATCAGGCCGGGCAAGGTGGCTCACACCTGTAATCCTAGCACTCTGGGAGGCCAAGGTGGAAGGATCGCTCAAGGTCAGGAGTTCGAAACCAGCCTGAGCAAGAGCGAGACCCCATCTCTACTTAAAATAGAAAGAAATTAATTGGCCAACTAAAAATATATAGAAAAAATTAGCGGGGCATGGTAGCACATGCCTGTAGTCCCAGCTACTCGGGAGGCTGAGACAGAAGGATTGCTTGAGACCAGGAGTTTGAGGTTGCTGTGAGCTAGGCTGACGCCACAGCACTCTAGCCCAGGCAACAGAGTGAGACTCTGTCTCAAAAAAAAAAAAAAAAAGTGACACAACAATCATTCTCTCATTCATTGGTTCATTAAGATAAATCCTCAGACTTTTATAATATCCTAGTTTGGTTAGCCTAGTTCATTAATTTTAATTCAACAAATATTTATTGAACACTTACTATGCATTATGCATTGGAGAAACAGAGATGAATAAGACAGGGTCAAAAGCTCTTGGTCTACTGGGGGAAACAGATACGTAAACAATATTATAAAGCAGCACACTTAATGGCATATAATAGAGGTCTTATACAAGATCCAACAGTAGCCCAAAGGTAAACATCAAAGGACAGAGGAGGGAATCACTATATATATTACAAAGTAATAGAATTGTATTGACCTGACAGTAATAGATCATTCATATTTTTTACTATTCAGATTGGCCTGATCCTCATTTTGGAGTAAATTGCTAAGATTTTATCAAGTGTATCATGTTGGGTTGACCCACTGCTTTGTTTTCATTAAGTATCCATTCATTCATTCAATATTTCTTTTTTTCTTTTCTTTTTTGTTTTCAATGAAGTAGTATTTTAAAGCAACATTCAATGTTTCTTAAGTGTCTCCTTGGGCTAGGCACTATACTAGGTACTCTGGATATAGCTATCAATCATTCAAATGCCCTATCATCCCAAAGCTTAAAGTTCATAAGGGGAAGAACAAATATGTAAATGCATAAGTGCAATAAAGTGTTATGAGTGATGGATAAAATTATGTAGCAGGTACAATAGTAGCCCACCAGAGGGAGTGGTCAAATCTCCCGAGATGGTGACAGAAAATCAGGAGTGGAATCTTAAAAGAAGAGCAGGTATTTGTAAAATCAATAAGGGAAGGGCACTGCAGGCAGAGGAAGCTGGATGAGTAAAGACCCTAAAGCACAAAACAGACAAGTGTGCTGGAAATACTGTCTCAGTTCAGCATAGGTTGAGGGAAGGGAGGAAGAGAGGTAAGACATGAAACAAGAAAGATAGATATGAGTCAGCCTGTGGAAAACTAGATCTGTTGTGTTATGGAGCTGGACTTTGTCCTATAAGCCAGAAGGAGCAACATAATCAATTTGCTTTTAAGGGAGGTCCCTGTGGAAATAGTGTGGAGGATGGATTGGGGGAGAAATGCCTGAAAGCAAGGAGATCAGTAGGAGACCTGGACTAGCTGAATGACAGTGAAAATGAAGGGAAAGGGACAGAGTAGAGGATACTGTGAAAGCAAAAATCAACAGAACTTGCTGTCTTATCAGATATGGACACTGCAGGAAAGGGAAGAGTTAAGAAAGATTCTCAGGTCTCTGGCTTGGGTGCCTGGATAGACAGGTGTTACCATTCTCCAAGTATGGGTCTATATCAGGAGGTACAGGTTGGGGGGTGGGGACAGGAATCAGGAAGGAATGAGAAACTCAATTTGAGGGTTTTTAAGTTGAAGTATCTCTAAGATATCCACATGGAGATAACTGGTAGGCAGCTCAGTAATAGAAGTCTGAGCTAAAAGAGAGAATGGATGGATAGTCATCAGTATATACGATGGAAAAAAATGTGTGACAAACAGTTAAGAAATGGGAAGAGAGGCCTGGCGCAGTGGCTCACACCTGTAATACTAGCACTCTGAGACGCTGAGGCGGGAGGATCGATCAAGGTCAGGAGTTCGAGATCGGCCTGAGCAAGAGCGAGCCCCTGTCTCTACTTAAAATAGAAAGAAATTAATTGACCAACTAAAAATATATAGAAAA
>VBSM01000568.1:21707478-21726803 GCA_008086735.1 Cheirogaleus medius | reverse complement strand
AAAAAAAAAAGAAAAAGAAAAGAAAAGAAACGGGAAGAGAAAGAGAGTCTACAAAGCAGATAAAAGAAAGTATGATCAGAAAAGCAAGAGGAAAACCAGGAGAGATGGGGTCATGGACACCAAGAGGAGTTTTAAAAACAACAGTCAAAAGTGCCAAATGCAAGGCAAGAATCAGGCAGAAAGCCAACTTGACCTCTCAGAAGCAACTGGCACTTAAAATAGTGTTCACACACTCTAGGTTAGGAACAAATGTTAAATCATTTCTTTCACATCTGGACAAGTGAATGCACCTTTATTTCATGGATTAATTATCATAAGTGGCACAAGATAATCCTCTATGAGGACTGTTAAAAGACTAATGGTTTAGTGAAAAAAACATGGGTTTGGATCCAAACAGACTTGGCGTCAAATCCCAGCTCTGCCTCTTTCTAGTTAGGTGTTCATGAGCAAATTATTTGAGCTCTCTGAGCCTCATTTTCCTGAGCAGGGCCTGGACTAAGGAGAAGTGAGGTTACTTGCCTTGGGTGGAAAATTTAAAAAGGTACCACAGACATTCATTAATCAAGGTAAATAATACCCATGATAAACAAAATATCAAAATTTTAAATAAAGGCAGGCTCCGGCTCTACACTCACATGACCCTGCCTCTCTCACCCCTCCCTAACCCTCACCCTGTCAGAGACAGTCTTTATTTAAAATTTCACCTCACCCTAGTCCCTACCCTGTTCCTGAGCATATACAAATACAAATAATACAAAGTGTTAGTCCTTCTTCCTTCCTCTCTCGACTTAGGTTAAATTGGGGATTTTCAGAGAGAAATTAGGAAAGAGGATGGACAGTAAGCAGAGTAAATCCCTGGGCAAAAGCGAGCCAGGTCTGTGTGGAACAGAGCCGAGCTAAGGGTTAAGGCACCTGGTGGTGGTGAGAAGCCTGCCCCTTTCTTTCTGCTATTAATCTAAATACAGACCACCTGCCTCCGCCCTCCGGCTCTTCATTCTGATACTAGTAGCTGGGAAACTTTAGGGAAAGAAATCTAGACCAGGGAGGCTTCCTTAACACTTTTAAGTAGGGGTCATTTCTAATTAGCAACACAAAGTTTCTCAAGAGGCAATTCCTAAATCCTAAGTGTAAGCTTCTGATGTGATGAACACAGGAGGCAAGGTGAGTTTCTTACAGTCAGTTCGGAGCCAAGACTTCCAGATGCTGACTGACTGACTTCTGAAAGAGCTCCTTTTTTGGCTAATCCCCCATCATTCAAGAATAGATTCTTATCTATACTATTATGGAAGCTGTAGCCTAGGGCCAAATTCCAGGTCTTTAAATCAAGTTCCTACAACTTCAGTGATTTTTTTCCTCTTTTTTCTCTCCACTTGGTGTAACTGCATATTACTTTTTCAGTTGTTTAGCAAACCTCTTAAACTGCAGCTGTGGATATTTTTATGCAGCTGTTGCCTCTTTCTTTCCTTTTCTCAAGAGGAAACTGCATGTGGATAAGCCATTTTATCAAATCTTTAGTTCAAAGCTGAGTAGGTACAGATAGGATTTATTCTCCAGGACTCCAGACAGGGAATGTTTAGTTTATTACAGATGGGACTAAACTTGGATGGGTCTTGACATTATAGGAAGCCATTTATCTTTCTCCTGTGGAGTAGGATAGAGACATCAAAAGAATTCTATTATTGCCAGCTTCCTCATTATGCTTGTTCCAGGCCACCTCAAGTTTAACAATAGAAGGGTCACATGTCTTGAGTCTATAGTAACTAGATCTCTAAAGACTTTAATTGTACTGATAGTAAGAATAGAGTTGATGGATTCACTTTCCCAAAAGGCTCTTGCAATTCACTTTGTTAGGTCTGTTTTCTTTCCATTGCAATGACCCAGACGCCGAAACCATAGTTTCCTTATAGGGAAAGGAAGAAGGAAAGAGAAGGGTTTAGTCAAATGTTTCAAATCCCTTTAATCAAAGGCAATCATCCAGCAAAATCCTTGGACCGGATTCTTAAGTCAAATTCCAATTTCAGTTTTGCCCCTAAATTGCTTGGAGAAAATTATTAAGTATTTTACTACCTTAGTTTCCCATTTTGTAAATTAAATGAGTATTTTAGAGATTTAGTCAAAGAATCAAAGTGTCATAGCATCAACTGAGGGACACACACACACACATTTTATCACTAATGAACCACACAATTAGAAATCTATACATTTGAAGCCGCAGTAATTATTTTAATAATAGCAATGAATCAAGCAGGTCCATTCTTGTGGAATGAGGACATATGATTCAGACATGAGTCAAAAGCATATGGAGCCTCTCTTTGTCATACCTTTTTTTTTCTTTTTTGTCACTTATTCTTCAAAACACCTCAGGGTCCATAATCCATATTAATGACATTAAACTTGAACAGCTCAAAACTGTCAAATAATATTCATCTTTGATTAGACTTGATAACCAACCCAAGACAGCTAACAGGACAAAATGGGAACAGAGGGCAAGTGGTTTGGTCCACTTTAAGTTCACTTGTGCCCATTAGGTAATAGAAAAAAAATGGTTAATATACTGTATAATTCCATTTACATAAAGTTCAAAATTAGGTAAAACTAATTTATGTTGTTAGAAGTCAGGATAGTAATTACCCTTGGAGAGAGTAGTAACTGGAAAGGGCCATGAGGAAGGTTTCTGGGGGCCTGGTCATGTGCTAGTTCTTGATATGGGTGTTAGTTACATGAGAGTATTATAAAAATTCCTTGAGCTGTACACATAGGTGCATGTTTCAGTATATATGTTAAACTTCAATCAAATGTATAGGGAAAAAACTATATGAAAGCAGAAGAAAGAAATGACAAAAATATATTTTGGCTAAAAATCTCAGCCTGGTTGCTATCTTAAACCATAAAGCCTACATAAGTGCTGCAAAATTTACTGACTCATGTATGATTTCTCTGAATCTCTGTAGGAAATAAAGCCACATGTGAATTATACATCATTGTTTAAATGCAATAAAAAGCCATAATGTTTAATTGCCAAATATCCATATGAATGATAAATACCTTTTAAGTAATTCTACTTCCCACTGTCATATAATGTCCATCAAAAAAGGAAGCTGGCAAGCCTGGTCCTACTAACTAGGACTGCATCTTAGGGCAGTAAAGTCTGACTCCTACTGTCAGTCTGAGATCACTCTGAAACTCAGCTGTTGGCCATACTGGGAAGCTACAAGCTCCCCAACTTAAGCACCAAACCTGTAGTAGTAGCTTAGCTTGTGATGGCAGGCTGTGTGAACAAAGCAGTCACTTCACATCTCAGGGTCTCAGTTTCCTCTCTAAGGGAACAAACATACTGTACCACCGCAAAGAGCAGTCTACTATGGTCTCAAATTCCTGGCCTCAGGCTATCCTCCCATCTCAGCCTCCCAAAATGTTGGGATTACAGGCACGAGCCACTGCCTGGCCCTCAAAGAGCAGTTTAAGCATCAGTGAATTATTATTAATATCTTAATACCTAATTGGAAATACCTAATGGCAGTGATTGGAAGCTTTAAAGATTACCTATTAACATTAAATAAACTACCCAAACATGTTGGGAGTGTTTTCTCAGGTTTATACAAACAAGAGAGCATTTAACTACAGATAAGCAAATCAATCAAATTACCAAACCTTCACTATAGGGGGATGCAAGGAATCAGTGACTTGCCCATCTTCCTCAGGGCCAAAATCACTTATATTTATTGTGACAGGATTTTAATGTTTTCTTACCTTTCTTTATGTGGCCTTCTGTGTTTATAGAATGAAACCACTACTACAAAAAGCTAAATACCACATTTCAAGCAAGTCAACATTCTTAAGTTCCTAGGACATATGCTTACCAGGAAACTGCTTACCAGCACTTGTAAGTGCTGTTTCCCAATTTCAAGTGAACTGATGAAGGCATTTAGTCAAAGGAGTGGCCAGTCATGTTGAATTCACGTGGGATTTAGAGTACTCTATAATGATACTTGCTAAATCTGGAGGAGTATGGGACAACACACGCCAAATGGGCTATTCAAAAATGCATCTGGAAGTTCTGCATGGGATCCACTGTGCATTACAAAGCAGCAAGTGTAGATTTTTCAATATTAGCTGATTGCAAAAAGATCTGTTCACCAGTGTACATGAAAATAGCATCTTTGTTCTTTTAAATGCTTGATTTCAATCCCTTAAGCTGGCCATTCAAATTAGTTAGGAAACCACTGCGTAAAATATAATTACTTACCATAATCACCCAGAGCATTTCTTGAACACCTACTATAGCAAACACTGTACCAGATAGTTTTACATGTAATCTCAGTCAGTATTTACAACCTTCTTAGGCTTCTGATCCTCATTTTATGAATAAAGAAACACCAAGAGTACCAGGACCTAAACCCCAGCCTTCATAACTCCAAAACCTGCACTCTTTCCAAAACCTGCACTCTTTCCACTAACCTTTCCTGGCTTCTCCAGTAGAGACAGGAGAAAAGCTCATAGTTATTTGTCTGTTTTTTAGCAGTGATTCTCCATGGAAGGGATAACACCTAAGCATAATACCAATGGTTTTAGACAAGAAAAAATATAGTTGGCAGAAAAGCAAAAAAAGGGAAAAATGTTTAAAAATCTAAATTTGAAAAATTGGTTTTGAAGTAAAACAAAACCCCAAAACATGAATTGGGCAGTTAAACTGGTACAGAAAAGAGGGAAGAATGTGTCAGATATTTTCAAGAATCAGTTATAGGTTCTGGCAGCCATAAAAACCCAACATTTTTAACCATTAATGACCCCTCTACTGGGATTATTGAGTCATGGGCTTGGTTTCTAATCTCTGCTCCAACAACAGCTTACCCTACCAGCCTTGGATACATCATTAAACTTACTCTGCTTCAGTAAAATAAGAATAACTAATAAGATAAAATCTACCTCACAGAGATGCTTTAAAGAACAAATAATCTTAAAACAATAACAACAGCACCACTTTGAGATACTATAAGAAATGCCACTGTAGTCAATACATGACTAAACCCATCAATGCAGAGGAATCACTCCTAAATGGAAAACAGAAAATCCTAGATAATCATCCTAGCTGATGTAGAGTTGGGGTTCTGAGGGACTGTGGTCCCCTTCTAAGAAGCAAGAAATGGCTCCTGAACTGCATAATCAAGAGCCAACCAGAGAAATCTGAAAGGTGGTGACCAGCCAAGGCAATGCCACAACAACTCATTCATTCACCCATCCATTCCACAAATATATAGTGAGCACCTTCTTTGTGCTAGAACTGAATTTCCTCCCCTTTCCTATGGGTTCAAGAATAAAGTTGGGCCAAGACTAGGTATTATGCAGTAAGCTCTATGCTAGAGAGCCATCTCTAGTCTATGGCCTGATGCTCAATGCAGGAGGGGACCCTGGAAAAGGGCAGTCTGAAAATCTTCTTCAAGCTTCAAACAACTGTGATGTCTACTTCCTAGTTATAGTCTTTCCATTCCCTCCAGATGCCCCTGAGCACAGAAGCACAGAAGTGTACACACACACACACACACACACACAATGGTTCTGTACTGCTGTATTAGATTATACCTATTTAAATATGTTCCTATGTATGATATGAAATCTTCATATTTGTTTCTTCTGCCTTTCATTAGGCTGCAATAGACAGCTCCATTCCCTAGGAAGAAACCTACTGTAAACCCATTTGTAGCTGGTCTTCCTCGTGAGCTCCTGCTAAGCTGGTAGGAAGCTTCCCGGTGACTCCATCTTAGTTGCAGAGCCTAATACTGTAGGGTGCAGCTTGGGGGTCCTCTAAAGCAGCTGACCAGGGTCTGGAGGGCAGGGGACATACTAAAGATGGGTACTGTGTGCCTAAGGCAAGGGGAAGCTTACAAATGCCTACAGTGCACACACACAAATATTTAAATACATGTACCTATAAAAAGTAAAGCAAGAACATATTTATTTATTTATACTCTAACACCAAACTACTACTGCCAAGGCAAAAATATAGTGGCATTTCCCCTCCACCCTGTCTTTCTGCCCCAATCTCTTTAAACCCTTTGATGGCTTCTGCTACCCCACCCCGCCCCTTCCCTCCCCAATGCAGGCTGCCTTGGATACTCATTTTGACCTGATTTCAATTCCATCTGGTCAAACGTGCTGGGAGGAGGGGTGGGGAGAAGAAGAAGCATATTAGGATTTGCCAGTGGGGCCAGACCTAAGCCCTCGAGTCCCAGCCACCCTCCCCCATCCCAGGGTGATCCTGTGGTAAGGAAGAAACGGAAAGCTCCAGCTCAAACCCCAAGACAGAAGCCAGAGCTGCCTGCAAACATTTTCTGAGCGTCCACAATTTGCCAGTCCCCATCCATTTGCAGCTCACGTTGAGGGGCCTTGGAAAGCTCTGCAGTGGCTTCAGGAGAGCTATTAATTCCTTTCAACGTGTGAAGCTATTCCTCTCTGCCTCAGCCGTAACAGGGAGTCAGTCCCTTTTGACTCTTTACTTTCTCCCCTTCTGTTCCTCCCCTGAGCTCCTTTCCTTCTTGACCTTGAGAGACCAGTAATGTGCTCCCTCCCATTACTGGCAGTCTGGCAAAGGCTTCAAGAAGCACGGTCTCTTCAGCTGGGGCGGGGAAAGGAAGAGGCAAGTGACAGGGGGAGAGGCCGGAGACCGAAAGTGCTGGAAACATCCCTTGCCATCTTCTAGTATTCCACGGCATAAGAGCAAGTCCTCATCACGCCCAACTGGGGAAAGCAGCCCAGCCCCCAGGTTGCAGAGGAGATGTTTTGGCCAGTCACCTTTGGTGATTCCAACTCTGCAGAGGGGAAAACCTGCAGAGGGCCTGGCCCTGGGCATCCACAGGAGGCAATATGAGGATTATGGACTCTTTTGCGTGAGAGAAAAGGCAGACTTTGAAGATTTTGTAGATTAGCCTACACACAAAACAAAATAAAACAAAACATCCAGTTCTCCCGTGAAAGAGGAAGAAGCAGGAGCTCAGTGACCTTTATTTGGGCCAAGACTGCTTTGTCTCAAGAATCCAGATACACATCCAGGCAGCTAGAGGGATACTATCAGCTCTCTGCCTGGGATGAGGAATACCTAGCCAGCCCGTACAAATTGCTTGTTTTAGTAGCCCATTCTCCCCAGCTCTTTCCCTCTTTCAAACCCTTTGTTCTGCCCTAAAATAAATAAACTCTCCAGCTTCCTAAACTCTTAGCTCCGAAGGAAAGAATCAGACTTGCAGACTGGTTGCCCAGACTTTGGGTGTGTGCTGGAAGGAGGGAAGGAAGGGCTTCTGCCAATGACAGGTGCTACGCCGGTCTCAGCCTTCTGGTTTACCTGGGGTGAGGGGTACTCGCTGGGCAACCCCTCCCCCAACTGGCATTCCGTAGCTCCAGAACAGCATAGCCCACAAATGAAAGCGCTCTTACCCAGCGGCTCCTTCCGAGCCGCAAAGTTGTTGGGGAGAAGGGAGGGTCCGGGGTGGGGTTAGGGGTTAAGGGAATGGGACCGGAGATGGAGAAGGAAAGAAGGGGAGAGGTGCTCGCAGTCCCATGGGGGTGCGCTCCTCATCACCCGTTTGCTTCACTTACCATCTCACTGTAGGCATCCTTGCTGAGCCTGGGGGTCAACTTGATGGTCCCCATGAAAACAAAGAAGAGTCCCAGGGCCACTGAGAGGGCCACGATAGTTACGGTTCTGGGGGATGCCATGGAGTCACCAAGGCAGGTCCCAACTAATCCTTCTGCTTTGCGCACCCGATCTGTCTAAGGCGCAAGCAATTAGCACAGGGAGAGCTGGAGGGACGCTGCGGAGGCTGCAGGCAGCTAGAATGACAAAGGGAGAGGAGGGAGCTCGAGAGAAAAATTGAGAGATCGAGATTCAACCACTCTCACTACAACAATCGCTGGGTCCTAATGCCCTACGCTTGCTCCTCACAGGCCAAAGAGACAGTCTCGAAGTTGAAGGAAGTCCTCAACTGAGGCGGAAACTTCAAATCTTAAATGGGGAGAACGTAGGTTGTGCTTTGAGTTCAGTCACTGAGCGGCCCCTGGAATGAGGAATTAGTTAGGACAGCCTTTCTATCACTTTCCACCGGGTGCACTTTTCATCTCCCCATCCCACCTGTCGTTCTTCAGCTATTCACTCCCTTTTTCTCACCTCTCCTTTTCTGGCCCCCTTTCCTTTGCTTCAATCAAAACGTTAGTTCTCAGAGAGTTGTTAGTTTCTGAAGTTGACAGCTGCTCAAGGACAAAATTTCAAAATTATCAGGCTTGATTTTTGCTCAAGAAGGGTTTATCTTCCTGTTCCTCAAAAATTTTAACAGTTCCCATACCCAGTGGTTAACTCTAGTTTAAAATTTGTCATTCAAGGCACTTCAAATGTTGACTCCTATCTCTCTTTGGAGATTTAACTTTCAATAGCTCCCACTGCCAGGTGCCACCCCTACTATCTACTCATGGCCCCGTACAACCTGAGCCTTCCTACCTCTCCTACCCTTGATCCCCACATCGCTCTTTGTTAGAATTCAACCTTTTCTTCAATGTTATCTCCTCCATAAAGCCTTTTCTGGTCCATTCTCAGCTTGATATGATTTCTCCCTCCTCCAATTTTCTATAGCAATAACTAATATTTTTGTTGACTGTTTCCTTGGTGCTAGACACTTGCATTAACTTATTCAATCTTTTTTCCAGCAGTAGTTATGTTTTATTGAATGTGTCACTTAATCATTAAAGAAACACTCTGGACTAGGTATTAGTCCCCATGTTATGGATGGAAACATTGAGGCCCAGGGAAGTTAAGTAACTTGCCAAAGAGTATACAGCTAGTAAGTGGAGAGCCAGGATTCAAACCTAGGCAGTCATTTCTAGAGTCCAGCCTCTTAACCATTGCTCTGCTGCCTCTCCTATAATATTTCGTACAATTAGTATGGCACTTACCTAAAATCACTTAGCACTGTAAATTTGCACCTGTGCGCACACACACTGCCAGACCCAGAAGGTCCAGGCTTTGAATTTCAGATCTGCTACTAGCTATCTGAACTTGGATAAGTCACTTAACTTAGCTGTGCCTCCATTTCCACTTTTATAAAATGTGAATGAAAATTCTGCCTCAAAGGTTTGTGGTAAGAATTCCACATAAGTAAGTTGCCGAACACAGTGTCTAACATAACATCCACTCTACAATTAGATTATAAACATTTAAAAGGCAGGAACCAGTTCTATATATCCCCCAGAGCACCTAGAACAATGGCTTTTGTGCACCAGATCCTAATAAATCTTTGTTGGGGGGGGGGGACAATGAATTTAAATGCAAATACTTATGGGAGTGGTAACACTAAGATTTAGCAATCATTTACATCTTATGATGAAAAGTTTTCAGACTCTGGATTATGATACAACTGATAAATTACTGAGCACCTATAATGTGCATACAAGTGAATTTTGGCACCGTAGGAACACACAGACAAATGAAGCATAGGCCCTGCTCCCAATGGGCTTGTTGTATAGTAAACAGTAGGATTTATTAGAACTTTTTCTTATATACATAAAAACAAAGACCAGAAAGAATATACAAAATGAGATGTTTATAATTTGTTTTCCAAATGTTCTACTTTGAATATGGCAATAAAATGAGCACTTAGAGAAGCCTATTCATATAGTTAAGCAACTCATCATTAAAGATATATATAAGACATTTTTCCTTTTAAATTACACAATAATGGGAATAATGCATATTCATTTTAAAAATGTGTAAAATACTGAATAATATAAGGGAAAAATAACTCACGATCCCACCATGAAGAGATAAACATTGTTAATATTTTTAATGATCAATATTTCAATTGACCTTTTTCTTAAATGCTTGTCTATGAACGAAATGTGTTTTTTAGGGGGGTGTTTCTTTGTTTTTTTTTCTTCCTCTTCCTCCTCCTCCTCCTCCTCCTCCTCCTCCTCCTCCTCTTCTTCTTCTTCTTCTTCTTCTTCTTCTTCTTCTTCTTCCTCCACCTCCTTTTTTTTTTAAGGAGACAAGGTCTCACTCTGTTGCCCAGGCTGGTGTGCAGTGGCGCTATCATAGCTCACTGCAACTTCAAATTCCTGGGCTCAAGAAATACTCCTTCCTCAGCCTTGGGAGTAGCTGGGACTATAGGTGCATACCACCAGGCCCAGCTAATTTTTAAATTTTTTTTGTAGAGACAGGGTGTCACTATGTTACCCAGGGTGGTCTCAAACTCCTGGCCTCAAGCCATCCTCTTGCCTTGGCCTCCCAAAGTGCTGGGATTACAGGCATGAGTCACCATGCCCAGCCTAAATAAAACGTATATAAATTAATAAATTAGGTTTTCAAAATTTGATCCTACTAGTCAGTTTTATACTTTTTTTATTGTTGCTGTTTTCCCTCATCATTAGAATGTCTTCAAAAATCATTTTTAATGATTATATAATACTTTAGAATCATTTGAATATGCTATGATTCTCATTCATTATCCTATTGCTAGATAATGATGTTGTTACCATGAATTTTACTTCTACCAGTAAAGATGTGATATACATCCTTATATACAAATCTTTCTCTGAATGCCTGATTTTTTCTTTAGGATAAGTTCCTAGAAGTTGAATGGGTCAAAATTATAAACTTTTCATACATACATTCACATATATACACACACATACATATATATCCATTTTAATAACAGCTAACATTTACTTATCACTTAGAGGATGCCGGATTCTGTGCTAAGTGACTTGCATATATTGTGAGATTAGTACTATTAATTCTCATTTTTTTTTTATGAATGAGGAAACTGACCGAGGAGTAGAGTAGCTCCCTGAATCCAGAACAGGGCCGACACTTGTTGGGGTGTTCAACTTAAACCTGTGTTGTTTCTCAGTTTACTGCTCCTGCTTCTTTAATTCATTTAAAAGACATGAATGTTTAAAAGATTCTTGCCACACATTATCAAAGTGCTTTCCAGAAAGGAAATTTACCCTCCCATCAGCAGTATAGGAGAGTGTATGGGCATTACCACATCACATCTGCATTGAGAATTTCAGTGTGTTTTTCATCTTCACCAATTTCATTCATTTAAAATTTGTATCTCATTATTAGCATCTTAAACTTTTTTCATATATTTATTGGTCATCTTCTGTTTATGTTCTTTTTTCATTTTTATTTTGAGTATTTGGTGTTCTTGGATGGATTTATAAGAGCTCTTTAGAGCATAGTGACATCAATCATTTGTTTTAACTATTTTCCCAGTTTGCCAATCAATTTGATGGAGTTAAATCTAGCAAGACTTTTATAATCTTTTCCCACTGCTTTTTTTTTTTTTTGCCAGTCAAATTTAGCAGTGGGAGGTTGAATGCCATTGCTTTTATGTTTAGAGAATTCTTCCCAATCTCAAGATTAAACATTTGCCTATATTTTCTTAAAGCCGTTTTATGCCTTTTTTTTTTTTTACATTTAACACTATTGAGTAATTCTTTCCTCATTAGTTTGTGATGCTTCCTTTATTGTATATCAGGTTCTTGTCTTTTTATTAGGTCAGTTTCAAGGCTTTGTGTTCTGCTCCATTGATTTGTTTGTTGATTCTTGTGACAGTACTACAATGTTCTTTGGGTTTTTAAAAATATTTTTTATTTTAATTTTTTTCCTTCTTTTAGTACCCAGCATCAGAAGATATACAATGTTTTATGCATTATAACTTATGTATATATTTTAATATCTTATAAGCCAACTCTCCTATCATTATTATTCTTTTTCAAAAATTTCTTTGTCATTCTCCCTTATTTATTCTTTTAGGTAAACTTTAGAAACACTTTATCAAGGTGAAATAACTTTGAATTTTGACTGGATTGAATTAAACATGTAATGAATTTTTAAAAATTGATGCCTTACAAAATTTAGCTTTCTCATCCAGGAATAGAGTATGCATTTCCATTTATTCAAATCCTAGTTGCTGAGAGATATACAAATATCCCTGTTTTCTTTGTGTAGAGCCTATGTATTTTTGAAGAGTTATTCCTAGGGATTTTATGCTATTTTTTGGTCATCATGAATCATTTTCCCCCCTTTATATCTTCTAACTGGTTGTTGCTGGCGCACAGGAAAACTATTGATTATTCTTCAGCCACTTTGCTGAACTCTTTTTTGAACTCTCTTGTTAAATTTATGAGTGTTTCAATTGATTCCCTTGGGTGTTTTCTGGATAGACAAACAAATCAACTGCAAATAATGGCAATTTCTGTCTCCCTTCCAATAGTTATACTTCATTTCTTTTTCACATCGTAATGTATCAGCTACAGGCCAGCTTTTAACATTTGCCTGTCCTGGGGCAAGAGTATAAAATGGAGGCCTACTTAGCACAAGTCAGGGAATCATGAATTGGAACACAAAGAAAAGCAAGAAAACTCATGCTTGTTATCATGGGAAACAATCGTCGTTATGGAAGAATCTATTACTATTGAGAGAGAAAGGATTTGACAAGTTAATTTGTCTTTTTTCTTACTAAGCACTTCTGCTACTCAGATTCCCCCTGTACTTTCAAGCAGTGTCGGACATCAGCAACAACATAACTCACAAACCTTCATGGCATTTGGATACATTTGCCTTTTGTTTCAAGAGCAAGAGATAAGAAGTATTCCCCTTAAGTTTGAATGATGTTAATCATGAGAGCAGAGATTTAGGGTTATTATTTTGTGCTGTGCCAACAGTGAGCACTGGATACCGAGTGACACAAGTACCCATATCTTCTTTAATCAATTTGAGTATTTGTAATATGAGGTATCCTGTAAAGCGTGAGCCCCAGGGCAGTAGCCCCTCTTGCTCAGATCTAAGGATAATACTAGTTATTCAGAACACTATGAAGTACTTGTAAATGCCAGCAACCTAGCTTTGTCCTTTACTCTGGTGAAAATGCTTTTAGTTAGTTGAACACTATCAATTATTGAAGGCTTACCATGTGTTAAGTTTCATTGTAAGTGTTTTACATACATAATCTCATTCATTCCTGACAGCAACACCCCAAAGTAGGAACTATTATTATTAGCCTTTTTTGATTATGTAACTTGCTCAGAGTTACATACCTATATGTTTTTGAGCTGAGATTTGAAACCCAGGTTGGTCTGAAACCAAAAGCCCATTTTATTAACCACCACATTTTTACTAACTTCCATTTTCTCATTTATCATAATTTTGGCTATTGGTTTCAGATGGATATTCTTTATCTTTATTTTGCTCTGCCCGCAAAATAGAATACTGAACTTTTTACTTTAACTTGAAACTGAGCTGAGTCTAATACCTAATTCCTACAAAGAGGTAGCCCTCCTGTTGTCTGTTGTGGCCTAGGAAATTCTGCTCAGTTCCATTTCATTCCTTTCATCCTAATGCTTGGATTCTTGACCCACACCTCCAATAGGGTCACAGCCTCATTAATTGCTCTTTAAGTTGAAGGGGGATGCCTTAATTTTATCACTAGCTACCATCCAAGGAGTGATCACTCTGTGCTAGGCATTGTACAATTACAGTGCATTACATACACCAGCACATTTGATCCTCATGACAGCCCATGAAACAAATCCAGTGGGTTCTATTATTGTGCCAATTTTTATAGACAGGGAAACTGAGGCTCAGAGAGGTTAGGCCACTTGCCCAAATTTATCTTCTCATGAGTAGTCAAGCTAGAAATGGAGTCTGCACAACAGCAGAGCTTCTTTTCATTTTTCATTATTAAAAAAAAATTGTTAGGCCGGGCGCGGTGGCTCACGCCTGTAATCCTAGCACTTTGGGAGGCCAAGGCAGGTGGATCATTTGATCTCAGGAGTTCAAGACCAGCCTAAGCAAGAGCGAGACCCCATCTCTACCAAAAATAGAAAGAAGTTATTTGGACAGCTAAAAATATATAGAAAAAATTAGCCGGGCATGGTGGCGCATGCCTGTAGTCCCAGCTGCTTGGGAGGCTGAAGCAGGAGGATCGCTTGAGCCCAGGAGTTTGAGGTTGCTGTGAGCTAGGCTGACGCCATGGCACCCTAGCCCGGGCAACAAAGTGAGACTCTGCCTAAAAAAAAAAAAAATTGTTTTAGAGACGGGGCTGGGGTTCTCCCCGTGTTGCCCAGGCTGGCCTCAAATTCCTGGGCTCAAGAGATCCTCCTGCCTCAGCCTTCTGAGTGGCTAGGACTACAGGTGTGCATCACTGCATCCAGCTAGAGCCTATTTTCTTGGCCACTATTGGTTCTCAACCATAGCTAGCATTAGCATCACCTGGAAATTTGTTTTTAGTGCATATCTGGGGCCTGCCCACAGAGATTTTGATTTAATTGGTCTAGGGTGGGGTCCCCAACACTGGCATTTTAAAGAAGTTTCCCAAGAGATTCTAATGTGCAGCCACACTAATGAACACTGCACTATGCTTTGTTGCCTAAAAACTCAGTGACCTCAGCTGTATCTCAGGGAAATACAAGGCATTGTATTTCCTTGGAAAAATGGTGGGAAAAAATAAGTGAAAACAGAAACAAGGAAGGTTACGGTAGGGTGAGTGTTATGTTCAACATGTGCCTTTCTCTGTCTATGGTAGGCAATATATGTTCTTTATAAGCTATGTGTGAACAACAGCTCTGAGGAGAGCTTGCACAGTAATGGCATTTTCTTCAGCTTCACAAGATAGTGCTAATCGAGACCCTCCACAGGATCAGGCGGAATATGTCAGTTACATCAAAACCTCAACTGACAGGTAGCTATACTTGGCAAATACTGCTTTTCGATTTTAACTCTTTGAGTTACTTCCAAATGAGAACTAAGACCACAGTATGCATGCACCAGCTTTTGGTAGCAGTCAAGACTAAGAAGCTGAACTAAACCCAGGGTGTTTCCAGCTCTTTAGAGAAATATTGTGTTTTATGAGCACAGCATATGTACTGTGTTATCCTTCAGAGTGGAGTCTAGCCAGTCATCTGTTTTTCCTGGAGAAATAGATCACAGCATCCCCCCAGGATCCCTGAACATTGAGCCCTAAGGAGAGCACAAGCCTTCTACTGCATACAAGTCTCTTCTTAGCTTCATTACAGTGGTGGGTTCTTCTGCCTTTGACAGGGAGGCATTGGAGTACAAAGCAGAGGTCCTTTGAGCATTCTCTCTGATCCAGCAATATCAACATCATTTGGGAACTTGTTAGAAATACATATTCTCAGGCCTCCTGAATCAGAAACTCTGGAGATGGGACCCAGCAATCTGCCTATTAACAAGCCCTCCAAAGAATTCTGATGCACACCAAATTTTGAGAATCACTGGTTAAAAGATAAAAAGTGGAGACACAGGCATCAGATAGCTGAATTTAATTTGTGGTTCCACCACATGCTGTGTGACCTTGGACAAGTTATTTATCCCTCTCTAAGTCTCAGCTACCTCATCTGTAAAATACAGGTACTGATATTCTCATCTGTAAATTAAGTACCCACATTGGCTAATGCACACAGAGCACTTAGCACAGTGTGAGACACAAAGTAAAGATTCAATAAATGTTGGATACTCATTACTGTTATAAGTGCTGTTCTGGATAATCACATTTCCAACAGGATTGGGTTTCTTTGGAAAAAATCCTAATTATAAGTTCAGAAACCAAATAGCACAACAGGGGTGGGGCAGAAAGTATTTCATCTACCAGTTTCTTTGCAGAATCATGGAACATAAAAGTGGGGAGGCACCTTAAAAGCAATGGCTTTTGAAAGAAATCCAGGTGCATATCATCAGGAAAAAAAGTAGAGATGAATGTCTTTATTAAGGGTTTGCTGAGGATGATGATTTGGAGAGAATGGAAATTATTAGCCTCTGAGGAGTTGCAGAATTTTTGCCCTTGGTGCTGAGCCCTAGTCATGAAGCCGAGGTTCATGGACTGATAGCATTCCAATGTGGAACAGGACATAGGATAGATATCCTATATTTCTCTACATCCAGCTCTGAGAAATGAGCCACCAGTATTGGAATGCTATTAACATTGATTTGCAAATTTCAACACTATAAAAAGCAAAAGGTTGGGACCTTAGGCAGTGAAAGAATGAACATCAGCACCAGCCATGTAAATGTAAGGTAGTAAATATCTGTGTTACCGTAGAAACCAGAATTATAAAGGTAGCTAGGTAGTTTGGTGACAGTTTCCAGGGTAATTCCTCCCACGTACAACATAAGAGCTTTTCTATAATGTTAACTCTTTCTCTATATGCTCACTGGACCTTCATTCTATGTTCCACTATCTCCTCCCTCTCCCAAAAGACTCCTTCTCTGATTTCCCTATTTTTGTAAGTGGCAGTGCCATTCTCACAAGTACTATTATCAAAAACCCTAGATGTTTATCAGCAAACTGAAGGGCCCCCAAAGCAATGTGTATCTTCAAACTCAAGAGATACAGTTTAGGAAAAATTGGAAAAAAATCAGAGAATGATAGACTCTTCAACTGAAAAATTAAAAAAAAAAAAAAGGTTCACAGTGAATGAAAGTAGCCATCTGTGACTCTTCCCAGAAGCGACTTCTGGTAAATATAATTTGCAGATATATGCAGATGAGATTAAGATGCTTCCCAATATCTCACCTGGGAGCTACCAACCTAGAATGTAATTCATGTAAGATGAGTCGTTACCTTGGAAACTGTGACATGTAATGAGGATAGGAGGCAGGTAATATTGTAATGACAGAAGATTCTGATAACTAGTTAGAGATGGTGGAAAAAAGAACATTGGAGAGTCAGTGTTTATGCGGCATTGTTCAAGTAGCAAAAACACTGGTCTGGTAGACATGTTATAAATAACCCAAAGAGCTCCCTTAAAACCATTCAGCTCCATTTGTTCAAATTACAAGTGACCTGATTACTGGTTTGGTTTCTCAGGTACATTAATAGCTGGTAGGTATGACCCTAAATAGTAGATAAGACTGTTTCTGTCACTAGAAACTATATTTCTCACTTGCATTTGGCTTGTAAGCCAGTCTGCTATAAATCTGCTTAGTGCAAGTTAGTTCTTCAGAGTCTAATCACTTCCATCTGAACTGATAAAATCTAGTTCTCAGTTTTAAAGTCTCAAGTATTGGGGGCATCACCAAGACTCATCAATTCACTTTTTTCTCTGATATTTTACTTTTTTATTATCAATGTAATGCATGTTCATTGTAGAAAAATTGGAAGTACAGAAATGGAAAAGAAGCCAACAAATGAATCATTCCCAAGCCCACTATCCAGAGGCAATCACTATAAACATTTGGCATATTTCCTTCTAGTTTTTATTCCATCACAGTTTTTTACAAATTTAAGATCACACTGATTTGTTTCAGTTTTTTGTAGGTTCTGGATATTAGCCCTTTATTGGCTGTATAGTTAGAAAATATTTTCTCCCAATCTGTAGGTTGTCTATTTATTCTGTTGATTATTTCCTTTCCTGTGCAGAAGCTTTTAAATTTAATCAAGTGCCACTTATTTATTTTTGTTGTTGCTGTATTTGCCTGTGGGGTCTTAGTCATAAATTCTTTGCCTAAGCTGATGTCTAGAAGAGTTTTTCCTACATTTTCTTCCAGAAATTTTATGGTTTCATGCCTTATCTCTAAGTCTTTTATCCACCTTGAATTATATTTTGTATATGACAAGAGATAGGGGTCCTGTTTCATTAAACAAACAGCCCCATTATAAAGTGGGCAAAAGACATGAACAGAAGTTTTTCAAAAGTAGACAAATGGCCAACAAACATATGAAGAAATGCTCAACATCACTAATCATTAGGGAAATGCAAATTAAAACCACAATGGGATATCACATTACTCCTGTCATAATGGCCATTATTTTATTTATTTATTTATTTATTTATTTATTTATTTATTTTTTTGTTTGTTTTTGAGACAGAGTCTCATTCTGTTGCCCGGGCTAGAGTGCCATGGCGTCAGCCTAGCTCACAGCAACCTCAAACTCCTGGGCTCGAGTGATCCTTCTGCCTCAGCCTCCTGAGTAGCTGGGACTACAGGCATGCGCCACCATACCTGGCTAATTTTTTCTATATATTTTTAGTTGGCCGATTAATTTCTTTCTAGTTTTAGTAGAGATGGGGTCTCGCTCTGGTTTCGAACTCCTGACCTTGAGCGATCTGCCCACCTCGGCCTCCCAGAGTGCTAGGATTAGAGGCGTGAGCCACCGCGCCCGGCCTTATTTATTTATTTGTATTTTTTTGAGACAGAGTCTCACTCTGTCTCCCGGGCTAGAGTGCCATGGTGTCAGCCTAGCTCACAGCAACCTCAAACTCCTAGTCTCAAGCAATCCTCCTGCCTTAGCCTCCTGAGTAGCTGGAACTACACGCACGTGCCACTACGCCTGGCCAATTTTTTCTATTTTTAATAGAGATGGGGTCTTGCTCTTGCTTAGCCTGGTCTTGAACTCCTGACCTCAAGTGATCCTCCCGCTTCGGCCTCCCAGAGTGCTAGGATTACAGGTGTGAGCCACCATGCCCAGCCAGAATGGCCATTATTAAAAAGTCAAAACACAATAGATGCTGACGTGGATGCAGAGAGAAAGAAATGCTTTATACACTGTTGGTGGGACTTCAAATTAGTACAAACTCTATGGAAAACAGTATTGGGATTCCTCAAAGAAATAAATGTAGACTTACCATTTAACCTGCCAGCAATCCCACTAGTGGGTATCTGCGGTAGCCAAAGTAAAATAAGTTATTTTATCAAAAAGATACCTGCAAGAGTAAAAAAAAAAAATACCTGCATTTGAATGTTTATTGCAGCACAATTCACAATGGCAAAGATGTGGAATCAACCTATGTGCCTATCAATTTTTGAGTGGATTAGAAAATGTGCTATATAGATATACCTTGGAGTACTACTCAGCTATAAAAAGGAATTAAATATTGTCTTTTGAAGCAACTTGGATGGAACTGGAGACCATTATCCTAAGCAAAGTATCTCAGGAATGGAAAAAGAAGCACCACATGTACTCTCTAATAATTGGGAGCTAATTGATGGGCACACACACGCACAAAGAGATGTAAAGGTCATTGGAAATCAAGAAGGGGAAGGGGAGGAAAGGAGAGGTAAAAACCTACCTAACAGGTACAATGAACACTATTCGGGTGATAGGCACACTAAAAGCCCCAACTTAAGCATTATAAAAGGTATCCATGTAACAAAAACATTTGTACCTCCTTAATATTTTGAAAAAAATCACACTGAATGCACAATTCTCTATCCCACCTTTTCCATTTAAGATTGCCATCTACATATATTTCTATGTCAATATAAACTTTGCAAAGGCCGGGCGCGGTGGCTCACGCCTGTAATCCTAGCACTCTGGGAGGCC
>VBSM01000568.1:21689217-21707378 GCA_008086735.1 Cheirogaleus medius | reverse complement strand
TCAGGAACAAGCTATAACATCCAATCAGGAACAGTAGGATTCAAAAATTACCCAATCGGGATCGCGCAAGCAGCGCGACTAGAGGACTGGAGCAGGCCGCCGAGCATAGAGCGCGGCCCGGACCAGCCGATGCGGTCCTTCTAGGAGGCCCGGCTCCACCAATGCACACCCGCGCACCGGCACACCCGCCCGCCGCTGCCTCCGGCCTGCTCCGCACAGCACCGGCCCGCGGGGATGCGGAGCGGCAGGGAGGCGGCGAGCAGCCGCGTCCCAGCGCCGGACAGTTTTCCCCATCAATGGGGGTACAAATATTACGGTTATGTTTATTGCCCATGCCCCCCTCCCCCCTCGAGGCAGAGCCTCAAGCATGACCATCCTCTATACGTTGCACATCTTACTCATTATGTTTGTATATACCCATCCCCTCCTCCCCCCTCCCATCCGCCCAACACCCGACAAATGTTATTCCTATATGTCCACTTAGGTGTTGATCCGTTAATACCAATTTGCTAGTGAGTACATGCAGCACAGTTCACAATTGCAAAGTTGTGGAAACAACCCAGGTGCCCATCAATACATGAGTGGATCAACAAAATGTGGTATATGTATACCATGGAGTACTATTCGGCTTTAAGAAACAATGGTGATTTGATTTTTTTGAGCTTCAACTAATTCATCTGGAATTTCAGTTGGTGCGTGGTAGGGGTGACGGGGCTCAGATTTTAAAGGGCATCACCTGGTGCTTGTTACAAACACAGATACTCCTGAACCCTGCCTCCCTGAGATTTTGATTCAGTAGGTGTCGGGTGGGACTCAGGATTCTGCGTTGTTATAATCACCTCAGCTGATTATGTTGCGGATGTGCCCCTGACTATATTTTGAGAAACTTCTGCAGTATGTAGTACAGCCTGCTTTAGCACAGAGACTTATCACCTCCCATCTGAATGGCTGCAGCTGTCTCCCTCCACTTCCAGGTCACTGCACCCTAAAATTCATCCTATACACAGCTACTAGAGTTATGTTGCAGAAATATCGCATGAAAAACCTCTTCATTAGCTTCCTCTTGTTACAAGAACTAGCTCAAACTCCTCATCCCAGCACTCCAGGTCCTTCATTATCTCCCTGGACCTATCTATCTAATCCGCCAGATAGCTAATGACTCCACTGATCTTTCATCTAGCCAGGCCTGCCTCCTCATGGGCCTTGCACAAATAGTGCTCGTTCTTGTTTTCATGCTGCAGCTCCCATCTCCTCTCATATGATTCATATCCTATGTATTCAACTCAGTCCTCGCATTCTCTTCCTTCCCTGACTACCAAGATATGGCTGCTTTCCTAGAATTACCATAGCTCCTCTTGTGTATTCTTAACCGTGAGTCTTCTCATCAAATCACAGTCTTGAAAGGCGTGATCTGTGAATCTCTCTCTCATAGCCTCTAGCACAGTCCTAGGTGCACTGAGGAACCAAACCAGCCCTAACTGCCAAATAATTTTAATACATGTTATTTCTGAGAGCTAATGCTGTAGCCTCTTGGATATCTTTTCCTTGCTCCAAAATGAGAATGTTTGACAAAGTTCTAGAGATTTCACTTTGTCATGATTTGGTTAGCTGATAACAAAGTTAAGCAAAAGGTTATCTTGGTTCCAGCTCTTATTTGATTTAACAATATTGCTTATCACCTATGACATGTCCATTTATTGACTTTTTTCAGTTGAAGAGCCTAACCTTTTCTATAATGTGGGATATTTCTTTCCCCTCTTACAAATGTAATGATTTCTCTTTTATAGAAAAACATGCTTTATAAGATTAAACAAATATAAAGGGGTTAATGGCTAAATAATTACATTATAGCTTCCTTAATCTCTTTTCTCTCTTTACCCCTCAGGGTTATGCCTCCTCAGAATGACAGACCTGCTTTAAATGAGTTTGTGTGGATGCCTGGAATGGGTGGAGATGAGGGTTAGGGAGGAAATGCCCTTTCCCTTTCAGTAGACAAGGTGGGATTCAGTTCAATTAATCAAATACTTATCGAGCTTCTATTGGGCACCTGGTTCTGTGCTAGGCACAGAGAATGCCAAGAAGAGAAATGATAAAGGAGCAGGAGGGCCTGGGAAGGGGAAGTAAGGAGAAGAGGAGGTGAAGAAAGGAGTGGAGCTGGCTATCTACACAAGAAGGGACTGAAAGAGGAGAAAGGGAAAATAGAGCCAAAGGTGCATTTTCTGGCCTGGTCTCACTTGACAGCATTGTGTGGACCTAGAAACCTGAAGCCGTAAGTGGTACTTTTTTCCAGATGAGGAAACTGAGGCACTGAGCAATTAAATAACTCGCTGAAGTGCACCCAGCTTATAAGTGGCAGATCTGAGCTTTGAACCTTGGTCTGGCTGACTCAATGTTTGTTGTTATTTGAAGTATTGGGCCCTGTTTAATTTACTGCTGTACTCACTAGGGCTAATGTATTGCCTTGCACATAACAGGCATGTTATGCTTCAAATAAGTAAATAAATGATCTGGGTAGCACAGTGGCTCACGCCTATAATCCCTCCCAAGGCAGGAGGATCCCTTGATGTCAGGAGTTCAAGACCAGCCTCGGCAACATAGTTAGACTCCCGTCTCTACAAAAAATAAAAAAAAAATTACTAGAGTGTAGTGGCATGGGCCTGTAGTCCCAGCTCTTCTGGAGGCTCAGGTGGGAGGACTGCCTGAGCCCAGGAATTTGAGGCTGCAGTGAGCTATGACAGCACCACTACACTCTAGCCTGGGCGACAAAGTGAGACTCTATCTTTTAAAAAAAATAAAAATAAAATGAAATGTTGACTATAAGGTGCTTTCCATTTAAGCCCAATTACTATTAAGCATAAAAATTAATATCATTTAATGTAGGTTCACTTTGCTATAAATTTTATTCTATTAAAAATCAACAATTTTTTTACAGCACACATATGTATGTATCCTTCAATGTTCTCTTATTCATTTGGCTGGGCTAATGACTCCTCTAAAAATTCGAGGAATTACTGAATGTAGTCCAGGAGCTAGCGAATGAGTTAGCGGTATCTGGCCTCCTTCTGAGTTCTGTAGTTGAAGAGGAAAAAAAAAATTATTTCTCTGAGGTTTAGGATTTAATATCCTTGAATGGGATCCAGTGAAGAAGTCAAGTTTAGCTTGCCATGATAACAAAATGCTTTTCTGATGCAATATAATATAGAAGGAGGATGAATGCCTGAAAAACTCTACAGCCCAGAGTGGAGCTTTTACCAAAGGATGCCATTTCAGGAAACCACCCTGCCCCTCATCTCCCAATCTTCTAATCCGTTACGCACTTGATGCCTGCAATGCCACCATTAGAAAACCATTCTTTGGGTTGGAAGAGTTGAACTGCAAGCACCCCTGGGATGGGTAACACTGTTAACACCGTAGTGCGAATTTCTTAGGATGTTTTCGAGGTTTATCCAGATCCACCAATGGGACGGCGAGAAATGAGGCGGCGGTGGGCGGGGTTGCGGGGAGCCCAGTTGAACTTGAAGAACGAAGGCGGCGGGCAATAGGGGTATGAGTGCTTTTGTGTAAGGTTTCAAGAGAAGCGCCTCCGGGCAAAGTAGAGAGGGGTGCTCGGGAGAGGAGTCCAGCTGCTAGGGTCAGGTTCCCCGCCGGCGCTGGGAGGAGCCCCGCGTCCCGTCGCGCCTGCCCCGGGCCGACTGCGCGTGCGGCGGGGGTAGAGGCGTCCGGCGCACCAGGAAGTGACTTCCCCGCCACAGCAAACCAGGCCGTCCGCTGGTCTTTTGGTTTACCGCCTCAGCTTTGTAAGAGGATTTATGGGTTACCGAGGAAGGTAAGGTGGGGGGCGAATAACCCGGAAATCCCGATTTAACCCTTGCAATACAAAAAACTGCTTATTGCGCCAAACTGCCCGCAAGGCGGGGAATTGAGAAGTCAGGCGGGGCTGCCGACGGGATACGACGGTGGCGGCACAAGGTCGCGTCCAGCTCAGCGTCCTCCTGTGTTCTAACTCCCTCCCCCACAATTTTTGGCTTCCCCTGGCCCTGTAGCCTGCCCAAGTTGAGTGGTAGTCTTTCCTAGCGTCTCCCTTTTCTTAATGACCCTTCCTACGGTTGACACGGTGGGCCGGACTTGTCCAAAGAAAGGGGAATGGGAGGAGTCTGGTCGGGGAAGGAAGGAAGGACCTGACTGCACGTGGTTTGCAGTCGGGACACAGCAGTCAGCCCATCTGCCTGTCTAGTTTAGAAAGGAACTGTCTAGTTTAGCAAGGAACCGTGTCTGGGGCCTAGCCAACTGAAGGAAAGGTGAACAGAGAGTGCAAGCAGGACCCCTGTGGGTGAACATTTTGCACCAAGGGGATCCTTGGTCCTGTGCGGACCTACCACATAGTCTCTTCGATTTGAACCTCTCTGAGCACTTGAGGCAGATTATTCGTTGAAACCCTGGAGAGTTACTTTACCTTCCTATCAGGCTACGCTGGACTCTGGGTCCCTTTCCAGTCAATTCCTGAGGCAGGTGTAGAGCAGTTGAGCAGTTCTCAAACATTTTTTTTTCTTTTGCAAAGAAAAAAACAATCATTTGTTTAAAACAGAAAAAATAAAAAGAAAATAGTCTTTTCTGTGAACAGATGCCCCCTCTGATATTAAGAAACAAGGAAACAGAACTCACCTTGACTCCTATTACTATGCTGCCTTGAAAAAGATATTTCCCTGCAGAAATTACTAAATATGAAAGGCTCTTTACCCAGAGTGATGGCTAGCTGGCACCCTGAAATAGTAAGGTCTTATTTTACACCATGTTTGATAATTTGGAGGAAGAGACCTAGATGTACAAGGACCCTCCTGTTGGGGTACAGGGCAAATGAACCACAGTCACAGTGTCAGTCACCAGTGAGAGGACCCTCATACAAAAAAGTCTAAGTGTCACCAGGTAGGGTTAGCTGTCTTCAAATTCCTCAGCTCCCCTGTCCCTCCTGTGCCAACCCCCAAATGGGCCTGCAGCTTCCTTCATCCTTCTAACTTCCCTACTGCCTGGAGGGACAGGGTCCCCCTCCTGGAGCAGCATCACTCCCTCCCCCTATAGTCTAGGCTTCATGGCCTTGGGCCTCCTCCGCCCCACCAAATCATTCTTTTTTTATTTTTATTTTTATTTTATTTTATTTCAGCATATTATGGGGGTACAAATATTACGGTTATGTATATTGCCCATGCCCCCTTCGCCCCCCCCCCTTTTTTTTTGAGACAGAGTCTCACTCTATTGCCCTGGCTAGAGTGCTGTGGCGTCAGCCTAGCTCACAGCAACCTCAAAGTCCTGGGCTCAAGCAATTCTTCTGCCTCAGCCTCCCAAGTACCTGGGACTACAGGCATGCGCCACCATGCCCGGCTAATTTTTTCTATATACTTTTAGTTGGCCAATTAATTTCTTCCTATTTTTTACTAGAGACGGGGTCTCGCTCTTGCTCAGGCTGGTTTCGAACTCCTGACCTTGAGTGATCCTCCTGCCTCGGCCTCCCAGAGTGCTAGGATTACAGGTGTGAGCCACTGCACCCGGCCCCAAATCATTCTTTATGCTTTGTCTCCTGCATCTTCACTAATTTCCTCTCTCTGGCATTTGCTCTTCTCTATATCAAATACATACGTTTCTTCCACTTTGAAAAAATGTCAGTCTAAGGCCACATACTTTTGATAGTATTAACAGGTGGTCCAGAGCAGGCTGTAACGTCACCACACTCAAGCAGGCACTCATGCAGAGGGTCAGGAAAGTTTGTGTGAGTGTGTGTGTATGTATTGTTTTTAAAATTCCCCATATAATTGCACTTACCCCACAGCACTTACGTGCATTGTTACATCTTGCCAGTTTTGCAGGTTGGAGACATTGAGGCTCGAAGAAGCTAAGTGACATGGCTTTGAATCAGAGCCTAAGGAAGGACAGTGACACATATTGAACACTTGCTGTGTTAAGCATAGTCCTGAGCACTTCATATATCTATAAACTCATTTAATTCTCACCACAACCCTGAAAGGTAAATGTTATCAGTCCTATTTGTATAGATGGTGATACTGAGATTCATAGCATTTAAGTAACTTGCCCAGAGCCACACAGCTAGTGAGAAATAGAGCTGGGATTAGAATTTGGCTCCAAAGCCTATGTTCTTAACTATGACGACTTACTGCCTTTTGCTGGGGGGGTTGGGCTGAAGGTACTATTGCTCACTCCTGAACTCTTGGCCAGCTTACATATATTCTGTTAGAAATTTGAAAATCCCCCCCAAAATGATCACATGCTATGACAGTTACTTTTTTTTTAGTACTTTGTAATCATACAAAATGCTATATAGGCTAAATATTACAGCATCCATGTCAGCATCCTCTAGGTTACTCATTGATCATGGCATACTAATTTAGCAATAGTAGAGGGAGCCATGGAGGAAACTTTGTTAATAGATCCATTGCACACATTGAACTTTATGTTTTATTTTTTTAGAGATAGAGTCTCGCCTTGTTGCCCAGGCTGGAGTGCAGTGGTGTGATCATAGTTCACTGCAGCCTCCAAGTCCTGGGCTCAAGCAATCCTCCCACCTCAGCCTCCTTAGTAGCTGGGATTACAGGCATGAGCCACTGTACCTGGCCTGGATTTGATATATATATCAAATTATATATATATAATTCTGAATTGAGGTATGACTTAACATTGAGATGAAATCCAAGATAGAGGTCAAGGGCAAAAAGGTAATTTCACAGCAGATCAGTAGAGTGTTAGGCCAAGTCCTTTCACGTGTCCTGGTTACTTAAAAAAGGTGCTTACACAGTAATGGACAGACAATGTAAGGCAAATAGACAAAAAGACAGAATCCTGTGTTAGAAGATGAGGGATTCCTTTTTCCAAGGTGAATCCCTTCACTTGTGTTCTCGGAATCACCTGTTTTAACTCTTCCAGCTTTTGTCTCATAGTTATTCCCACTATTCTTTCCCCGTGCTCCTTTCCTCCTTCAGTATTGCTACCTCCACTCAGTTCCATACTGACTTTTTTTTTTTTTTGAGACAGAGTCTCACTCCGTTGCCCTGGCTAGAGTGAGTGCCGTGGCGTCAGCCTAGCTCACAGCAACCTCAAACTCCTGGGCTCAAGCGATCCTCCTGCCTCAGCCTCCCGAGTAGCTGGGACTATAGGCATGCGCCACCATGCCTGGCTAATTTTTTCTATATATTTTTAGTTGGCCAATTAATTTCTTTCTATTTTTAGTAGAGACGGGGTCTCGCTCTTGCTCAGGCTGGTTTCGAACTCCTGACCTTGAGACCTTGAGCAATCCGCCCGCCTCGGCCTCCCAGAGTACTAGGATTATAGACGTGAACCACCGCGCCCGGCCCATTATTTTTCTTTAACTCTTAAAACCACTATATGAGGTAGGTAGTCTTGTTAGCTCCATTTTACAAGTGAAAAAAAGGAAGATCAGAGGGAATGATTAACTTGGTAAAGGCCACCTAGCTAGGAAGTGGTGGGGACAGTGGACCACCCAGGTCAGGTCTGGCTGTCTGACTCTAGGGCCTACACTCCTAAAATCTCAAAGCCTTCATTTGTCCCTACTGCTTGCCACTTTCCATTGCCTTCTTTTCCTTCTTTCTTTTGCCTCAGACTCACTGGATGTGTCAATGCCTTCATCAAAGGCATCTCCCTTGGCTTCCATGGCTCCACACTCTCCTTGCTCTCCTTCTGAGACACGAACATCATCTCTTCTTGCCCTGAAAATGTTACCTTTCCACCAAATTTAGTCATTGGCCTTTTGCTCTTTTCTTTACTCAAAGCTTTCTTTTCTATCTTATAGTTTGTACTTGTAGACACTCCACCAAGTCTCTAGCCCTGACTTCTTGTACTGCTTCTGTACTTACTTGTTAGACATTTCCATTTGGGTATTTCCCTACCATTTCAAATGCAACATAGCTCAAATGTGAACTTGCTTGTAGTCAGACCAGTCTTCCCACTGTCCTCCAAACATCTGATTTACCTCCCTGCCATCCTTTAAGACTTGGTACAAGGCCTACCTGCTCTACCGCCTTTCCTGAGCATTCATCAGGGTATCAAGTGTATTGTGTTATTTACTAATGTCTTTCCTGTGTTGGCAGTTAATCTCATTTAGATTGTAGCCTTTGTAACCCCTCCAGTATCTAGTGTGGCATGGTGTCTTGCACATAGTAAGCACTTATTAAACATTAGTTGATTGATTGGCTGTTGGGTGGCAGGGTGGAATAGGGAATAAGATTGGTCACGGAAGTATGTTCAAAGAGTTGAACTCTTTTCTGGAGGGCAACGACTATATATATATATTTTTTATCTCTCTATTTGGGAAGCCTAAGATAAGATAGTGCCTTGCATGCAGTAATTCAGTTTTGTTAACAGGCCTGCTTTTACTGTGTACTGCGTACCAGCACTGTGCTAGGTGCTGGAGTTCCATAAGGGTTTGTAAATGAATAAGGGGGTTCGGGAGTTGTGCCTCCATTTCCCAACTTCTGTATGTCTACCTTTCATGCAGGTGAATTTCAGTAGTGTCCTCGGATGGCAGGCATTAAGAGAAAAGTCCCAGTGCACAGATTGAGATGCTTCCTCTCTAGGGTGGATTTCTTCTCCGAACCACGGCTGTTTCCCTGGTGTGCCAGAAAACCACCAGGTTGGTCACAGCTGTTTTTGAGCACAGCATATAAGGGAAATTTTACCCATGTGATAGCCAAGAAGTGTCAAAAAGGACAAAAAAGCCAGAAGGAACCAAGCCATCTTGGACCACTAGATGGTTCCTGGCAGGAAAGGTAAGGCCCAGGCTGATGTCCTTTCTCCTTAGCAAGTCTGAATCTGTGGGTCTACTAAAACTCTGTATTCCTAATATAACTAATGTGGCATTGCAAGGATTCGAAGGGGCACCTGAGGTAGGATACACAGGTCAAACTTGAGGATATCTGAAGAATATTGGTGGAAATGCTTTGGAATTGCAGAAAATATTCTCCTTGTCTTTGAGTATGTTTTTGTCAGAAAGAAGATATTAAACTGGGATCTTGTCTTTTAAAAAGTCCAGGGCAGGTATGCTGAAAACCAGGGACCCAGAATGTTAGATGGATTACAGATGAATAGTCCCCACTGCAGCCATAGAAGCACAAATATACCACATTTTATGCCAGAAATGTATTTTATAAATCAAATTATATTTTAAAAGCATTAGGGAGGTGAGCTATTTAAAGGAACCCAACAGTGAAGCCTTTTGTAATATGATTAATTACCTCCTGATAAATCTGGATTTTTCTTATATTAGGTTTGCCCATCTGGTCTGCTTTGTTAAGTACACGACACCAAAATGGGCTCTTCTCCCAGACTCCATCTCCCTAGGGACATGAGAGTTAGGTATTCTGAATAATAGATAAGTAAAATGCCAGAGAAAATGGTGGCAGGAAGTACTTATGCATAGTAGGCACTCAGTACATGTTTATATAATTAATGAAGTGCCTGAATTATTTTATTCAAGGCTGGCTGATGTTGTGACGCCACTCTGGAGGATGAGCTATGAAGAACAGCTCAAGGTAGGTGTCTAACTTAAGTCTTCACCCCTTCTCTCCAGCAGGGGAATGGTGCTAGACTTGTAGGAAGCTTGACTGGATAGTTCTACCCAGATGCCTGAGCAGTTTAAGCTCAATATGCTAATGACTCTGAAATTTGAACTTTAGGCCAATTATATCTTCCACTTTCTAGATCCATAGGTCCAAATGCTTATTTCTTTTCTCCCTTGCTTTTTGTTGTTGCTATTCTTTTTTAATTTTTTTCATATTTTTTTCTTTTTTTAATCTTTTTTCTTCTGCTTAAAGTGTTTATGGTTTGTTGTTGCTATTCTTATAGCTCTGTTTATATGAGTAGCAGTGCTCTTGCTGTTTCATATATAGCTGTACTTTCCAACATGGTAACCACTAGCCACATGTGGCTATTTAAATTTGAATACAGTCAATTTTGTTATAATGCTTATTTTGAAGCAGAAATTTGTTCCAACGGATTGACATATTAGGGAAAATTTGAGCATAATGCAAATTTCACGTTTGCTTAGGAGCGATTTCATCCATGAGAAATACTAGATAAAAGAAGGAAACTGCACTCAGTTGAACCAAGCTACATAAGAATCCATAAAATGAATGCACGCACACACCTCAAACATCTATCAGTTCCCTCAGTTCCCCAAGCGTGTTATGAGCCACACCTAGCCATCTGCATCTGGTGTTAGAACTTTTCTTTTCTTTTCCTATTTTTGAGACAGAGTCTTGCTCTGTTGCCCAGGCTAGAGTGCAGTGGTGTCATCATAGCTTATTGCAACCTCAGACTCTGGAGGTTAAGTGATCCTCCTGCCTCAGCCTCCTGAGTAGCTGGGACTACAGGCATGTGCTGTCATGCCTGGCTAATTTTTATATTGTTTTATAGAAATAGGGTCTCACTATGTCACCCAGGCTGGTCTTGGATTTCTGGCCTCAAGCAATCCTCCCTCCTCAGCCTCCCAAAGTGCTAGGATAGCAGATGTGAGCCTGGAAGAACTTTACATTCAACTCACATAACCCTCCTTTTACCACTTCATGATAGCTCCAAACTGCAATCTCTCTGACACCTGCTTCTACAACAAACTTCAGGTCTTTGTCAGGGTAAAGTGCCATCCTTATTGTAGTATTCATATTTCTTAACCATTTGACGTGTGTAAAATGGTGCTACTATTTTTATTAGGTTCCTATCTTTTTTGTGGATATTACTGATAATGTTTTGAAATATTGTGTGCCTGATCCCATTTTTCCCATGAGCCTTGTGATTTTTTTTAATGTGATTTTGCATAATGTGGTATAGGAACACTTACGTCACATTTTAGCAGAGCTCACTCTTTAAGTTAATTGAAATTAAAGAAGATTAAAGATTTCAGTGCCTGCGTCCCACTAACCACCATTTCACATGGTCAGTAGCCACATGTGGCTAGTGCCTACATTTACATAGAAAGAACAGGGCAGACATTTTCGTTATGGAAAGTTCTATTGGACAACTCTGACATACACCTTGAGTGTTTAGTCTGAAAGGTCAGATAAAATGATGGGCTTACTACTATAAGAGCTTGCTCTTGACCTTTCCTCAATGCCTGATTAGGTCTGTTCCTGTTCCATCATTATGGGTTCCTTATCTGCTGAGACCATGAGCTAAGAATCTGTGGGACACTCTTCTTTTGTCTTGTTTGTTTTCCATTCTTTGAGGTGAAACTACAAAAGTATTTTGTTGCATTGCTTATATTTTTTTTTTTGCAGGTGAAATTTGAAGCTCAGAAGAAAATTTTACAAAGACTAGAGTCTCACATCGAAATGCTCAATGGAGTCAACGTGACAGCAGCTGCACCCAAATTCGAGGGGCTCCGTTGTCTTCTCCATCCTATTATACCCTCTGTAAGCCCCTACCTCCCTATTCCTTATCTACTAAGTTCCCTTAATGGCTAATAATATCAGCCAGTATTTACTGGGCACTTGCTAGGTACCAGGCACTATGCTAAGTGATTATCATGCATCATTGTCTCATTTTACTGTTTACAGTAACCCAGAGTGGTAAGTACTATCATTTTATAGATGAAGACAGATAGTCCCAGAGAGATTAAGTAATTTGCCAGGACACACTTCTAGAAAATTCCAGAGCTGAGATTCCACTCAGATCTATCTGGTACAGAGTCTACTTTATCAACCACTCTACTTACCTCCTTAGATTCCAGATTCTGAAAACCTTTTTAATGAGGCCTCAGAGAGGCAGAATTTCATTTATGGCTGCGGTCGGCAAACTACGGCCCTTAGGCCAAATTTGCCTTGCCACCTGATTTTGTAAATAAAGTTTTATTGGAACACAGCCAAAGTCACTTGTTTATGTATTGTCTGTGGCTGCTTTCACACTACAATGGCAGAGTTGAGTGTTGCAGCTGGGACCATATAGCCTGCACAAACTGAAATATTTACTCTCTGGCCCTTGACAGAAGAAATTTGCTGACTCCTGCTATATGGCAAGATTGGAACTCCTTTCTACTATGAAGTGTCTTGATCTTCTCAGCCACAGACTTTCACATATGCCATATCTTCCAAGCAAGCATCATTTATCCTTATCCAGAGAACATTCCTGCTTTCTGTTTATTGATTTCCTCCTTGGTTTTATTTGACCTCTTGTCCCCTCTCCTGTCCTTCTGCCTTCTCCAGCCTGTCATCAGTGGCTACCGAAATAAGTCCACCTTCTCTGTGAACCGAGGTCCAGATGGCAATCCAAAGACTGTGGGGTACTACCTGGGAACTGGGAGAGGTCAGTTGAAGGCTGTGACAGACCAAGGACTGGGAGGAAGAAAAGGGTACAGAGAACAGTATCAGCAGGAGTGGAAAATAATGGTGTTCTTAAAGAAGAAGGTTGAATTGGAAGTCTTTGATGCAAAACATGATCACAAGGTTGATTGTGGATACTTTTTGATGGGTAATCATTATAACATAGTGATAGAAATCACAACCCTCGCCCTTTTTTACTCTAATAATCTCTAATACTCTAATAATAATAGCTAGTAAACACTTAGTAAATGTTAGCATGGTTGCTGCTTCTGTCTCATCGTCATCATCATCATTTTATGCTACTCTCCATACTGAGAGCAGTCTCCTCGTCTTTTCTATTTCACGTCCCCATATGCCTGGAAACTAGAGCTTTCTGTGGTAAATCTGCCTTAAAAAAATTGGAAGGGGTGATGTGTACTGGTGAGGGAAATCACAATGGCATATTTCTGAGACTTAATTCTAGTATCCATTCCCAGATTCCATCCCTGAGCTTTCCAACTGCCCGTTTTCAATAAATCCACTTGAAACACCATCATTTTATATTAGTCACACGGTTTAATATCCATATGCCTTAAACTACAGTTCGTTAGGGCAGGCACTTGGCTTTTTTCCCCTCTTGTGTGCCAAATTAAATAAGTATATGACGTCAGTGTTCTATTATTTAGTAATAGAAAAACAAAACCCATTACATTTTATTTCCCTCTTAAAATCTGAACAGAAAGCGGACGTTGGCATATTGTGCATTTGTGGCATGAGAGAAAATATTGAGGACTTGCTCCATTAAGAATTAGCTGCTTAATGGGTAGACCAGGAAACAATTAGGTTTTCTCTGAAAAATGTCTGTGAGCTTGAATTAGGCACTTTGCTTCTTCATATCTACATATGCCTCTTTGAAGGAGGGAATTTGAAATGCCAGGCATTTTCTTTTAAATAATCTTTTAGGACTAAAACCGTATAAATTAATTCTTTTTCTTTCCGTAGATGGGAACATCATTTGTGTACAGTCTAAGCATCTGAAAAACATCCCTGAGAAACACAATGAAGTGGCACAGGTAAAAGGGAACAGGGCTGGTTGAAGATGACCCGGGGCATTGTAGTCTTAATAACAGCACTGTCCCTGACATTTTAATAACGGAGCCACTTCTAGTGCTAGAGGGTAGGAGGAGCTCTGTACTGAAAGTGTACCTCTTCACTTGGAGAGAACATTGCTAGTGTTTCATTTCAGTAAGGGTGGAGAGGAGGAGAGAGAACTGCGTCCATTATTGTAAATGTCAGGCATCCAAGAAAGGACTTTAATAGTAGGGAAGTATTAGGAAAAAGATACTGATGCGCCCAATATAGCAAGTGTTAGATGTCTGAAATATTTGGAAGACTAGTGTTTTCAGCAGGACAGAACTGAGAAATACGAGATGTAGGGGTGCTGGTAAGGTATCTACATCATGAGATTAGCCTCTGAGACATTTTTCTGTCATTCTATTTCATGTACCCAATATTTTTTGAGTGCCTACTATGTGTTGTAGGCACTGTGCTAGGTGCTGGGGTTACAGTGACTTAGCATGTCAGTAGACATGGTGCCTGTTCTCATGGAACTTAAAAAAAAAAGGCCAAAGCCTTACTAGTGAAAACTGAGCAGAAATCCCAACTGACTGTCTTGTTCCTTGTTAATTCTTACCAGCACCCACGCTCCTAGTGATTCAGGTTTCTGACACTTGGCTGCTGTCTTCTGATGGGACACATCTTGACCCGCAGAATTTCCCAGCTACGACACCGCCCTCTTTGTAGGATCATTCTCTAGAAATCTTCCTCCATGGCACTCGTCAGCTTCTTCTCCTATTCTTTTCAGTGACTATTCTAAACTCTTACCTCTCTTCAAATTTCCTACCCCATTACCTTTGCCCTTGCTCTTGGCAGATGACCATGCCTTGTTCTTCACTGGAAAATTAAAGCCATTAGATGAGAACTCCATTAGCTGTTTTTCCTACCATCTACAAATTTCACTGAAATCTTATCCCTCCTTCCCCCCATCTCAGTGAAGGAGGTGACTGGTCCTCCCTTTGTCTAAGGCTTATCATTCTTCCTGTTTGGACTCATCTCCTACTTTCTAGTATCTTTGCTCCTTCATTACATACCCTTTTTCTTCTATTTCTTTACCTCTTCCCCCACCTCTATCAGCTCTTTCTGTCCATAAGAATATTAAATATCTCCTATCTTTAAGAAAATCTGGTGGTTCTTCTGCCCCCAACACTCTATAGAAATTGATCTTTTAAAAATTTTTTGAGACACAATCTCCCTCTTGTCCCCTAGGCTGGAGTGCAGTGGCATGATCATAGCTCACTGCAGCCTCCAACTCCTTAGCTCAAGTGATCCTCCTGCCTCAGTTTCCCGAGTAGCTGGGACTACAGGCACGTGCCACCACACCTGGATAATTTTAACATTTTTGTACAGATGGAGCCTTTTTTTGTTGCCCAGGAGGGTCTCAAACTCCTGGCCTTAAGCAGTCCTCCCACCTTGGCTTCCCAATATGCTAGGATTACAGGTCAGAGCCACTGTGCCCAGCTAGAAATTGATCTTATCAAAGTCATCAGTGACTTCTATTTGCCACATCCAATGGAAACTTTCTGTTCCCAACTTGCATTTTCTCTGCCTGTGGCACCACTTATTATTCTTCTTTTCCTCTTGAAACACTGCCTTCATTTGGTTTCTGGGATACCATTCTCTGATAATTTTTCTTTTGATCTTGCTGGCTACTTCTTAGTCTTTCTCATGGGACTTTTTCTCTTCTTTCCCGCTATAAATGTTGATATCCCCCAGGACTCTGTCCTTGGCCTTCTTCTTTCTGAACATACTCATGGGAGACCCCATCCAACCATTGCTGATGACTTGAATGGCCACTTAATTAAATTGATGACTCCTAAACTTATATTTGCGTTCTGGCGCCCTCTTGAGCTTTGGGAGATGTGTTTCCAAAAGGCTACTGAATGACCGACCTCATTTAGTTGTGATGCAGAGCTCTTGAAATCAGCATTGTCCCAGGTCAGATTTTCTCAACCATCACACTATTGACATTTTGGGTTAGATAACTTTTTGTTGTGGGGGGGTTGTTAAGTGCATCATAGAATGTTTGGCAGCATCGTTGGCCTCTACCCACTAGATGCCATTAGCTGTAACAACCAAAAATGTCTCCAGAGGTTACTAGATGTCCCCTGGGGAACACAGTTGCCCCCAGTTGAGAACTGCCCTAAACTTATCCTCTTCCCTTCCCAAATGTATTTCTTTTTCTCTCACCTTAGTTAGTGGTACTACCATGTACTAGAGATGTGTCATCCTAGACTCCTCCATTTTAAATTCCCCTTCCTCCTCAGCCACATCTAATCAACCTCCAAGTCTTGAAGGTTTTACTTTCTAGACATATCTTGGATCCACATAATTCTCTCATTTTCTTCCACCGCCACCACTCTAGTCCCAGCTCCTATCTTCTCTCACCTAGACTACTGTAGTAGCCACCAAACTGGTCTCACAGATCCCAGCCCCATCTCTCAGTGTATTCTCTGCACAGCAGCCAGAGCCATCCTTAAAATGCAAGTAAGATTATGCCACTCTGATGCTTAAAATTCTGCAGTAGCTGCCCAATAGCTTTTGGAATGAAGTTTAAATTCCTTACTTTTTGCACTTAAGGATAAGATCCCTAGCCTAATCTTCTGCCACTGCTATCTCAGTTCTGCCTGAGGCTGTCCTTTCTATCTAGAATGCCTTCATCTGGCTTCTGCTAACTCTCTAAGATTCATTTTAGGCATCAGATCCTGTAGAAAACTGTATCTGACTCCTTAGTCTGATTACAGCTTCCCTCCTCTGTACTCCTGTATCTCCATTGTGTATCTCCTGTTGTAGTACTTGTTACACCTTATCATGTCGTTTGGTGGTGCTTCACACGTTAGACTGTGGAGGTAGTAGCTCTGTATTATTTAACTTTGTGCTCTCGCACTTAACACAGATTCATACACATAGTGGGTGCTCACCAAATGTTTGGTAAATGAATACCTCTTTGCAATATTACCCAAGTTTCTAGCCCTTCCGACTGCTGCTGGGCAAAGTTCTACCCTCCACATCTATCCAAATTCCTCCTCCCTGTAACATTTGTACGAGACCTAAAATCCAGTCCAGTAGGTACTCAAATACAGGCCAGATGCCTTTTGTGTACCTTTCAGGCATATACAAGAAGATATGAAAAACAAAAACAAACTGAAAAAATAATAGTGCTTTATACATGTATAGCACTGGGCTGTTGTCAGTATTTTTTATACCTTTGTGTCCTTTCCCTGTTACTGGTACTGACATTCCATTCCATTAAGATGGTAGAGTAAGCTTAGTTTGCCCCCTGTTTGAGGCTTAAATATCTATTTTGAGGCTTGAGGCAAAAATGTGAATTTTATGGCAGCTGGCAGCCAGGGCACCAAGACCTAAGAAGCTGTCTTTAGTTTTATTTTTATTCTTTTTGTGAGACAGGGTCTCACTCTGTAGCTCAGGCTGGAGTATAGTGGCGTAATCATAGCTCACTGTAACTTTCAACTCCCAGGCTCGAGCAATCCTCCTGCCTCAGCCCCATGAGTAGCTGGGCCTACAGGTGTGCACCACCATGCCCAGCTAATTTTTCCTATTTTTTGTAGAGATGCGGTCTCACCATCTTGCCCAGGCTGGTCTTGGACTCCTGTCCTCAAGCAATCCTCCTGCCTCAACTTTCCAAAGTGTTGGGATTACAGGCGTAAGCTACCTCTCCTAGCTAGAAGCTGTCTTTAAATAACTTGGTTCCTTCAACTTCCTCAAAAAGTGATCAGCTTACATTTGTTTGCTTATTTTGGTATCGTTATGAACTCATAGATTTTTTTTAACATACCTGATATGTTTCAATCTGCTGCAGATACTATTTATTTTCAAACTGTTCCATTTGGGGCCATTGGAACCTCTTTAAGTTGCCTTAGAGCCCTAGATGACCCTGATAGTTCTGGACTGATAAGATATTCATAGCACATTTAGTCCATTTTCTGCCTCAGACTTGGAATCAGCCATTTCTTCAGGGAATCCTTGTTTCTTTTAGTGGGAAATGGTATTTGGAGGCCACAGAGTGGGTACCAGGGGTGTTCATTTGTACTGGGTTGGTCATATTTCAAGGCTTTTCTAGTGGACAGAGATAGGAAATATTTTTTAAATATATATGTTCATATTGATACATATAAATCAAGTTTAGAATTCATTTTTACTTAAATCTTTCAATTTTATATTTTTATCTCTTGTCTGTTAAGTGAAAATTTTAGCTCCTGACATTAATATAATTACTTATTTGTTCTATCTTACTATGTATACAATAATTTCAGAAACAATATGATTATTAACAGATGATTCTTGAAACATAGCTCAGTATTTCTTTCTAGTTCTTTTTGTCAAATTATTGTGCCCCTTGAAATAATTCCTTTTTTTGTAGTCAAGCCACCACCATTGGACACTTGGTACACAGGTTCTTTATTTTTTTGCTTTCAAATTTTAGAGATTTTCTATTTTTCATTTTGATATCATTTTGTAAAATATTTACATGGTTCCAAAGTCAAATCTACAAAATAAAGGTACGTTCAGAGAGGTCTTTTACCTTTGTCCCCTCTACCCAGATCCCTCCCTCCTCCTATGGGTAATAATTTTTGTTGGTTTTTGCTTATTTTTAAAAATATAAAGAGAGATTTGCATCCTCCCTTTTCTTAGCTAAAAGATGGCTTACTATATACACTGTTCTGCACCTTGATTTTTTTCACATTAATAATATATTTCTTTTCTTTTTTTTTT
>VBSM01000568.1:21676256-21689117 GCA_008086735.1 Cheirogaleus medius | reverse complement strand
CAGAGTCTCACTCTGTTGCCCAGGCTAGAGTGCTGTGGCGTCAGCCTAGCTCAATCAATCCTTCTGACTCACTATCCCAAGTAGCTGGGGCTACATGCATGCGCCACACTGCCCGGCTAATTTTTTCTATATATTTTTAGTTGTCCATCTAATTTCTTTATATTTTTAGTAGAGATGAGGTCTCACTCTTGCTCAGGCTGGTCTTGAACTCTTCACCTCGATCAATCCTCCGACCTTGGCCTCCCAGAGTGTTAGGATTACAGGTGTGAGTCACCGTGCCCAGCCACAACTTTTTGTTTTTATTGGCATGAATAGTTACCTCATTTTCACATTTACTTAGTTTTCTATCAACATATTGTTAATTTTTTCCAAATGCTTTAAAAGCTCTGTGAAACATTTATCAATATTCTTCCTATGCTCAAAAGCTTCAGTTCAAGTTTTTCCCTGAAGACCTTTGTCTAGGAGTCCATCATCCCCTGTTTCTTAGCTGTCCTGTCTTCTTTTTTATTGGTTCACGCCCTGATTTGGCTAGAGCACAACCTCCATTAGCTTCCTGAGGAAGGGTGCCTAGAAGGTAAATTTTTAGAATCTTTGCATATCTATAAATGTCTTTTTTCTGTTCTAACATATGACTGAAAGTTTTTCTAGATTTAAAATTCTGAGTGTGAACCTTTATAAATTTGCCTTTATAAATTTGAAGACACTGTTTCATTGTCATCTGGCTGCCAATGTTGTATAAGTCTAAATGCTACTTTAAGTCCTGATCCTTTGTAGCTAATTCCCTTCCCCCCTTTTTTTTCTCTAGAAGCCTTTAGGGAACCTATCTTTATCCCTGAAACTTCATGACCATGTGGGCTTTTGTTTTCGTTCATTGTGGTGGGTACTTTCTAGGAAACTAATGCTTTCTGGAAACTAATACTTTCAGATGTGGTAAATTATCCTATATTATTTCTTTGATTACTCCCTCTCTTTCATTTTCTATGTTCTCTCTATGCCTCCTGTTATTTGGATTTTGGACTTCAAGGATTGCTTCTATAAACTTCTACTCATTTCTCTTTCCTATTTTCTATCTCTTTGACTTTTTCTTCTCCTTTTTGTGAAATTTTCTTTTTTTGTGTGTGAAATTTTCTTGACCTAAAGGCCTTTACTGAATTTTTTTCTACCATCCTATCTTTAATTTTCAAAAGCTTTTTCTTATTTTCCAATTGCTCCTTTTGTATAGCATCTGTTCTTTTTTGGTAATGTAACATTTATCTATCTATCTATCTGTTTGCTTTTTTTCCTGTTCTTTGAGTGGTCTGTTTCCTTCAGGATTTTTGTTTGTTTGGGACCTTGTCTTTTATAATGGAGGCTCTGATCAAATAGCTGGCGATACTTGGCTGGCTGTTTGCATTTAAGAGTGAGGCCTTGGCCGGGGGTGGTGGCTCACGCCTGTAATTCTAGCACTCTGGGAGAACAAGGTGGGCGGATCGTTTGAGCTCAGGAGTTCAAGACCAGCCTGAGCAAGAGCAAGACCCTGTCTCTACTAAAAATAGAAATAAATTACTTGGACAGCTAAAAATATATAGAAAAAAATAGCCGGGCATGGTGAAGCATGCCTGTAGTCCCAACTATTTGGGAGGCTGAGGCAGAAGGATCACTTGAGCCCAGGAGTTTGAGGTTGCTGTGAGCTAGGCTGACGCCACGGCACTCTAGCCCCGGCAGCAGAGTGAGACTCTGTCTCAAAAAAATAAATAAATAAAAAATAAGAGTGAGGCCTTAAAATATTAATTGGCAGTTCAGCCTCAGTGGGTTTACTGAGTCTGGATTCTTTGCTGGTGATTGTGTAAGTGTGGTGGAGGGAGGTGTCCCCCATACCTCTGTCTCTTGAGTTGTTACTCTGGGGCTATTCAGTTTCTCCAGAGAATTATCTGCAAATCTCCTGCCTCTTGGCTGGCCTAATGGAAACAGGTGTACAAAAGTGGCCATTAAGAATGCAGATTTAGGCTGGCTGCGAATGATAGCACTCTGGGAGGCCGAGGCGGGAGGATCACTTGAGCTCAGGAGTTCGAAACCAGTCTGAGCAAGAGCGAGACCCCATCTCTACTAAAAATAGAAAAATTAGCCACGTCTAGTGGTGTACACCTGTAGTCCCAGCTACTTGGGAGGCTGAGGCAGGAGGATCGCTCGAACCCAGGAGTTTGAGGTTGCTGTGAGCTAGGCTGATGCCACGGTGACAGAGTGAGACTCTTGTCAAAAAAAAAAAAAAGAATGCAGATTTATATAGAATGTTCCTGCTTCCATCCCTCTGCCACCACCACTGTGCCTGGTATCTCCAGGTTCAGAGCTTTTACGGATTCATGTCCTCCCCAGAAAAAAATCCCGTCTTCTGGTAGAGAAAGATAGAAGTTTTTGGTAGAATGAGGATGTTTACCAGTTTTTTGTCCAGATGTTTAACCAAACCCTGATTTTAGCCATGTACCTTACCCCATCTCTGCCTCCTGCAGTATCTTGCATCTTCAGGAGTGAGCCTTTCCGGGGTTGTGTGAAGCAGATAAGCTTTGTGTCTCATCAGGTTCCCCTCTGTGGTCCCTCTGGATGTAGCTTCCTTCACCTTTCTCAGTCAGTTGTCACTCCGATATGCTTTCTATCTTCTAAGACTTTATTGAGTTTGCTCTTCTATTGTTGTATTTTCTCCCATTATCTTTGTTCTTTCATTCATTAGTTCAACAAGTACTGTTTCACCCCTGCAAGTACTAGGCACTATTCTAGATGCTTAGGATACAATAATGAAAATACCTCTTCTCTTATGGAACTTAAATTTTAGTTGGGGGGAGGATTTTTTTTAAAAAAATAAACATAATAAATAAGTAAATTATATGGTATGTTAGAAAGTGATAAGTGCCATGGGAAAAATACAGTGGAACAAGGAGAATAAGAAGTTCTGGGGCTGGGAAAAGTGTGAGTTGTAGTTTTAAATAGGGTCTAGGTAGTCATCATTGAGAAAATGATATTTGAATAAAGCAGTGATTCTCAACTGAGGGCAGTTTTGTCCTGGAGGGAACATTTGGCAATATCTGGAGACATTTTAGGTTGTCACTACTGGGGCATGGTTGGGTGATGCTATTGGTATCTAGTGGATAGAGAGGCCAGGGATGCTGTTAAACATCCTGCAGTGGCTTGGCACGGTGGCACATGCCTGTAGTCCCAGCTACTGGGGAGGCTGAGACAGGAAGATCTCTTGAGCCCAGGAGTTTGAGGCTGTAGTGTGCTATGATTGCACCTGTGAATAGCCATTGCACTCCAGCCTGGGCAACATAGCGAGGACCTGACTCAGAAAAAAACAAACAAACAAAAAACCCCACCATACAACATCCTACAATGCATGGGACACCTCCCTACAACAAAGAATTATGTGCCTCAAAATGTCACTAGTGCTGAGGTTGAGAAACCCTGGAATAAAGACTTAAAGAAAGTGAGAGTGTTAGCCATGCAGAGGTCTGAGGGAAGAGCATTCTGGACAAAAAGAACAGCTGTTGCAAAGATCCCAAGATGAGAGTGTGGCTGGCTTTTTCGAAGAACTGACAGTAGGCCCTGATGAATGAGGGGAAGAGGTGAGAATTAATGAGGGCCAGATCATGTAGCGCTTTGGGATCATTGTTAGGACTTTGGCTTTTATTTTGAATGAAATGGGGAGCCATTGGAGGTTTTGGTTGAGGGGAGGAATGCCATGACATGATATGATTTAGGTTTTTAACAAGATCACTATGGTTACTGTGTTGATAATGGATTATGGAAAGGGAGGAGGGTAGAAGCAGGGAGACTAGTTAGGATGCTGTTGCAGTAACCTAAGTGAGAGATGACATAGACCAGTGGTAGCAGTGGAGATGGATATACCTTGCAGATAGAACAACAGGATTTCTTTTTTTTTTTTTTTCTTGAGACAGAGTCTTGCTCTATTGCCCGGGCTAGAGTGCTGTGGCGTCAGCCTAGCTCACAGCAACCTCAAACTCCTGGGCTCAAGGAATCCTTCTGCCTCAGCCTCCGAGTAGCTGGGACTACAGGCATGCACCACCATGCCCGGCTAATTTTTTCTATATATTTTTAGTTGGCCAATTAATTTCTTTCTATTTTTTTAGTAGAGACAGGGTCTTGCTCTTGCTCAGGCTGGTTTCGAACTCCTGACCTTGAGCAATCCTCCCGCCTCGGCCTCCCAGAGTGCTAGGATTACAGGCGTGAGCCACCACGCCCGGCCAACAGGATTTCTTGATGGACTGAATGAAAGGTATTAAGAGAAAGAGAGGAGTAAAAAATGGCTCCAGATGTTTGGGTAGAGCAAGTGGAAGGATGGAGTTACTATCAACGGAGGTGGGAAAGACTGTGGTAAAGCAGATTTGGGTAAGGGAGATTTGTAGTTCAATTTTGAACATGTTGCATTTGAGATGCCTATTGGACATCTGAGTGGGTATGTTAAGTAGGTAGTTGGATATATTAGTCTGGGGTTCAAAAAAGAGAAATCCAGGAGTTGTTAGCATGTAGATGTTATTTACAGGGCCCAGTCAGGAGACTGGGCAGAGATCACCAAGAGAGTGCGAGTAGATAGAAAAGAGAAGAGGAACAGTGACTGAGCCCTGCAACATTCCCATTTTAAGAAGTTTGGGGGAAGAGGAAGAACCAGTAAAAGAGACTGAGAAGGAACAGCCAGTGAAGCGTAGAAAACAGGAGAGTGTGGTGTCCTGGGAGCCAAGGAAAGAAAGTGAACCAATGAGGGATGGCTCATCATCTGTGCCCAATGCCACTGATAGGTTGAGGAAGGGAGGACTGAGAATTGACCATTGGACTTCATAACGAGGCTGGGGATGACCTTAATGTGAACTGTTTGGGTGGAGTAGTAGGGACCTGATTCAAGTGGGCGAATAGGAGAAGAATGGGAGGCAGTGAATAGGTACAGTTCCTGCGAGGAGTTTTGCTACAAAGAGGAACAGAGAAATGGAGCAGTAGCTAGTAGGGAATATGGGGTTGAGAAGGTTCCTTTTTTTTATTTCTTCTTAAAATGGGACAGTAAGAACATGCTTGTATATTGATGAGAATGATCCAGTACTGGGGGAGGGAAGTAAGAGGAGAGAGAGAAGGGAGAATTGTTGGGAACGATGAGCTTAAGTAAATAAGCTCATGCTTTTTAAATTGTATTTTATTTTAGTAGGATTTTTAGGAGGAATATTCTGGTATTTTAACTAGAAAGTCCCTTCAATCTTAGGCATTCCCATATAAGAATAGGAGTTTTGGTCTCCATTTTACAATAAAGAAACCAAGGTGCTGGAAGCCATATTTCATATTTATTTACCCATTATCTTCCAGGTCAGGCTCACCTGTTTAATTACCATCCTTATAGGACCTCTATTAAATTTGAATCTTGCTTCCAAAAAGCATTTCTTTCTAACCAGCCCATAAACAACAGTTGAACCAGTCTTTCTTTAAATCACAAACCTTAAAATTTGAAAACTAGCCGGGTGTGATGGCTCACAGCTGTAATCCCAGCAATTTGGGAGGCTGAGGTGGGAGAATCGCATGAGCCCAGGAATTTGATATCATCCTAACCAATATACTGAGACCCTGTCTCTACAAAAAAATTTAAAAAATCAGCCAGATGTCATGGTACGCGCCTGTAGTCCTAGCTACTCAGGAGGATGTGGCAAGAGGATTGCTTGACCTTAGGAATTTGAGGTTAAAGTGAGCTGTGGTTGCACCACTGCACTCCAGCCTGGGTGACAGAGTGAGACCCTGTCCCCCGCAAAAAAAATTTTGTTGAAAACTATGTTCAGTATAAATCAAGTATATCTTATATTGCATTTATATGAAATTACAGTGAAAGTGATCAAGTGCAGCCTTAATTGATTTAACCCTGTCAGGTAGCATTGTTTTTTGGTATAACTCCTCCTTCCCTGCATAATTTGGGGTTTGTTAAAAAATATGGTGGACCCAGACTGCATGTATTATGAAAACAAAAGGACCTAGTAAATCAGACAGTGTGTCCTGTTGTGGTAGCAACTGGCTTTTGTTTGAAAAGTCTGGCTTTGAGGATTTTTGAGATCCCCAAAACTAAATCAGGATTGCATTTAACTTTTATTCACCAGGAAGAAATGGAGGATGTGACTCAGGTATAATGTAGTTGGCACCTGGTTATAGGAAGAAATATAGAAATGATAGGCTAACATTAGGAAGTTACAAGTAAGAATGGAATCATAGCAGCTTAGTAATACATTAAGAATTACTGCCAGGAAGAATTCACAGAAATGGAAGATTATTATATTCTGTACTGTGTATAGAATAAACTGAGATTCCATATATGAATACTTTTCCTGTTCATTCATTCATACCTTCTTTTAATAATATTTCTTGAGCATGTAGTATGTGCCAGACTAATGATACAACCCTAAGCCTTCATGGAACTTACAGTTTGGAATATTATTCAATGGATAGTATCTTCTGGAAGGTCACAGGGCAGGGACCATGTTTTTTATACCACTGTATTAGTCTGCTAGCACTGCAATAACAAAATACCACAGACTGGGTAGCTTAAACAACAGATATTTATTTCCTCACTGGAGGTTAGAAGTCTAAGATCAGGGTCTTGGCAGGTTTGGTTTCTTCTGAGGCCTCTCTCGTTGGCTTACAGATGGACACTTTCTTTCTGTGTCCTCACACTGTGGTCTTTTCTCTTTGTATACCCATTCCTGGTGTCTCTCTGTATGTCCAAATGTCCTCTTATGACACCAGTCAGGTTGGATTAAGGCCTGCCTTAACGGCCTCATTTTAACTTAATCACTTCTTGAAAAGGCTTATTTCCAAATATGGTCACATTCTGAGGTACTAGGGATTAAGGTTTAAACATATGGATTTTGGGAGGATACAATACAGCCCAAAACAGTCACCTAGCATGAATAATCAGCTGTGGAACTTGCTAGTTTTCCCTGTGTAATAATATTATTTTCTTCCTAGTACTATGAAATATTCCTTCGACAGTCTCCGCTGGAACCCTGCCTTCTGTTTCATGAAGGCGGATACTGGCGTGAACTCATAGTTCGCACCAATAGCCAAGGGCACACGATGGCTATCATCACTTTCCATCCCCAGGAATTAAGTCAGGTGAGCCTCACAGGATGATAGGGGGCAGCTACTGTAGCAACCCTAACTGTTACTATGCTGCTGTTGGTTTTTGGAAATTTCAGGACACATAGCAGGAACTATACATCCACAGAATATTTATGATGATTGCAGAGAGGGGTTGGTGATGAGGAGGGGAAGATGGCAAGGATAATATTTAACCATAATTCTGGCATAATCAAACCACAGAGACTATGGCTAGTTACCAAATTAATTGTCATGTGAGGACTCCCAAGTATTTTCACGAGAACTTTGTTCATGGTATTAGGTGCTCTACTGAATCCAAAAGCCAATTCAAGGCCGGGCGTGGTGGCTCACGCCTGTAATCCTAGCACTCTGGGAGGCCGTCAAGGTCAGGAGTTCGAAACCAGCCTGAGAGAGAGTGAGACCCCGTCTCTACTAAGAATAGAAAGAAATTAATTGGCCAACTAAAAATATATAGAAAAAATTAGCCGGGCATGGTGGCGCATGCCTGTAGTCCCCACTGCTCGGGAGGCTAAGGCAGGAGGATCACTTGAGCCCAGGAGTTTGAGGTTGCTGTGAGCTAGGCTGATGCCATAGCACTCTAGCCTGGGCAAGAGAGTGAGACTCTGTCTCAAAAAAACAAAAACAAAACAAAAAAACTAAAACAAAAGCCAATTCAATAGAGACTAGAATGTCAGAAATTCATAACCCAAGTAATGCTTTAAATTTGTAGCGTACTTAAGAGTTTTCAAACATTCACATGTTAAAACATTCCTATACTTACAGGATCACCTCAATCAACTTGTGAAGTAGGCAGGAGAAGGAGAGGTATTGTCACCCTCCCTCATTTTGCAGATGAGCAAATGGAGGCATAGAAATACCCAAGGTTAAAGACTCAGTAAATAGCAAAGCTAGGATTTGAACCCAGATCCTTTGATTCCTGACCTGGCGTTTTTAATTCTATAACTCTAACGTGGTTTAATGCTATATATCCTTGTATCAGGCTAATGTTTAGGCTCTGTGTAGTGATGTAAGAATTTTATAATGTTCCGAACTCAAAAAAAGATTTCACTACCATGCTCATTCTCTTCTGTGTCCCCTATTTTCTTTCTCCTAGGACTCACGTCTTCTGAGGTGGCGTTTGGGTGGGTGGTTGGGATGTCTGAGGTGAAGAAGTACGAAGAGAATTGAAAGATTATTGCGTCTTCATGATGGGACGAAAGCTTAGTTTAGCTCCTTGTTTACAACAATAACTCACACTTTCTTTAAAGAATTATTAGAGGCTCAAACTAGAGGAAGCCAATTCTGTTTTATAGGATTTGTCAAAAGCAAAGCAGTGTTTCTACTGAGATGTGAAAATAGTGTGGGTTTTTCTTTTTTGTACTATAGAACCTTGCTTTATGTTAAGTGTTGTTTTTAATAGGATTTGAGAAATGTGTCTTCTTGTCTGACTGCTGCAGGGCTGATTACTGTAGAGCTTTGAGAAAAAATTTCTCAGAGATGAGTCTTTGCTTGACTGCTGATTTTGTGGTCTGGACAGGAGGAACTCTGTGTTCAGAAGGAGACTGTAAAGGAATTTTTCATCAAAGGCCCTGGAGCAGCCTGTGACTTGACCTCACTTTACTTCCAGGAAAGGTAAACCTGGGATAGCCAAACAGCAAATAGGAGCCTGATGGCTTGCCAGAGTCTTGGTTTATGGATTGCTGATGCAGGATTGCTGATTGATAGCGGAGGATCTGGGCTAAGTGGTTCTGGCCCTTGTACACCAGCCAGGTCTGGAAATCCAGGCCAGAATGTAGATGGGAGAATGTCTTTATGAACTTCCATCCCCTGAGGGAAAACTCCTACAGAGCTCTCAGGGCCATGGCAAGGAGGATGTGTCCCCTAGCTGAGATGCTAGGGCCTCCCCTTCCAACCAACCACTAGACATGGAATGGTCTGCCATTCCAAGATGCTTTCTTCTCTTATTCTTTTCCAGCACCATGACTCGTTGCAGCCATCAGCAGTCCCCCTACCAACTCCTATTTGGGGAACCCCACATCTTTGAAGATCTCCTAGGCTTGAAGATCCGCATCTCTCCAGATGCCTTTTTCCAGATTAACACTGCTGGTGCAGAGATGCTCTATCAGACTGTGGGGGAGCTGAGTGGCGTGAATTCTGACACTGTCCTCCTTGACATCTGCTGTGGAACTGGCAAGTAGTAGCCCAGGGCCAAATTTGCAAGCTGCTTAGCTCCCAGGGCCCTTGCAGCTTGCAAGGGTAGGTAGGGGGAGGTAGTGGTAGTGATGTAGGCATAACCTTGTTGGTTTAAAACCCTAAAATACCCTCCTCTTATTCTCCCTTACCTCCCCAGGTGTGATTGGCCTCTCTCTGGCTCAGCGTACATCCCAGGTCCTTGGGATTGAATTGGTGGAGCAGGCGGTAGAGGATGCCAGGTGGACCGCAGCCTTCAATGGTACACAGCTCACAGTCTGGGGAGAAATTAAAGGGTGCAGTTGTTTCTGTGCTATGGAAAGCATTGTGTGGGAAAGGGCAACTATTGTATCTCTGACCTGCAGGGAGGAAGAGAAGGGATTCTGGAGTGGTCAGAGTTGAGTCTTGATGGTTTTCTGGAAAAGGTCCCAATATCTATTTTTTTTTTTTTTTGAGACAGTCTCACTTTGTCGCCCAGGCTAGAGTGAGTGCCGTGGCATCAGCCTGGCTCACAACAACCTCAAACTCTTGGGCTCGAGCGATCCTTCTGCCTCAGCCTCCCGAGTAGCTGGGACTACAGGCATGCGCCACCATGCCTGGCTAATTTTTTCTGTATATTTTTAGTTGGCCAATTAATTTCTTTCTATTTTTAGTAGAGACGGAGTCTCGCTCTTGCTCAGGCTAGTTTCGAACTTTGAGCGATCGTCCCGCCTCGGCCTCCGGAGTGCTAGGATTACAAGCGTGAGCCACCGCGCCTGGCCCCAGTATCTAATATTTTTTAAATTTCCTATCCAGAAGAAGAGTCTGAGGGAAGGAACAAGGCTAGGTAATAGGAAGGGCAGTGGTAAAACTTTAGACAGAATAGAAGAGCCTTCTTGACATTAAACTCATGAGACATCATAGCATAATACAATAGGTTTCAAACCTATATTTTCAGCAACAAAACCTTTTCTTCAAACAAAATCTTACGCCAAACTGCAATATAGAAAACAGATCATCTTGTCCCCTCTACTCCACCTCCAGACAGCTCCTGAGGCAATGTGTGAGAATGCCTGATATAGAGCACTTGAGTAAAAGTCAAGGTTCTTATCTTGGTGTAGGAATTTATGCGCCATGTGAGTTATTAATAATTTATAAAATAACACTATCTAGTCACTCAATCTGAAAGGCTTGCTGAGATATTTCAAGGGAAAGTACTTTGGAAAAAACGAAGTATATCCAAAAGTATTTCTTTCGTTGTTATTTGGAGGTATGCCAGATCCAAAGGGAACATGGCAGAGCCCTGGCTCCTGTACATTTCTCTAAGCTAAAGACCCCCCCCCCCCGCAACTGTTGGCCTTGAGTTATGTCACGTGAGCCTCTCTTCCACAGGCATCACAAACTGTGAATTTCACACTGGTCGAGCGGAGAGGATTTTGCCACAGCTGCTAAAGTCAAAGGAAGATGAGCAGTTAATTGCTGTGGTAAACCCAGCCCGCGCCGGACTGCGTAAGGATGACAAGCTAATTGGGTGTTTCTCATGAAGGCCACCAGCTTTGGTTCCTCATTCCCACACCATGCTAAGGGAGCTCCCAATGAGCTGGTCCTGAACTTGCTTCTTCTCTATTCCTAATCAGTCCTGCGTGCTGGTCAGTGGGAGTTTGTGATAGCTGGGACCATGGTAGTTTAATTATGTTAATAGCAAGGTATTTTCTTCCTTCAGATTACAAGGTGGTTCAAGCCATTCGAAACTGCAGGGCTATCCACACACTAGTTTTTGTTTCCTGCAAGCCCCATGGTGAAACCACAAGGAACGTCATTGAGTGAGTCTTGACTTCTTTTTTAAATTATTTTTTCCCATTATCAGAGTAACCCATGCATGCACACAATTTGGAAAATGCAGGGAAGTGTAAAGAAACAGAAAAGAAAACATTATACCACCTTTAATAGTCAATTGTAGGGCTGGGTCTAGGGTGAGGCAAGTCAGGTACTCAGTTTCCGTGTGAAATTTAAGAGGGTGCCAAAAATCTCAGCAATCAAGATAAATTTTTGGCCAGGCGCAGTGACTCATGCCTATAATCCTAGCACTCTGGGAGGCCGAGGCGGGAGGATCGCTCCAGGTCAGGAGTTCGAGGCCAGCCTGAGCAAGAGCCAGACCACGTCTCTACTAAAAAAATAGAAAGAAATTAGCCAGACAACTAAAAATATATAGAAAAAATTAGCCGGACATGGTGGCGCATGCCTGTAGTCCCAGCTACTCGGGAGGCTGAGGCAGAAGAATCGCCTGAGCCCAGGAGTTTGAGGTTGCTGTGAGCTAGGCTGACGCCACGGCACTCTAGCCTGGGCAACAGAGCGAGACTCTGTCTCAAAAAAAATAAATAAATAAATATAATTTTTTAATGTGATATTTTCAAAAATCAAAATTGACCCCCACAATTCATGATGAACAAAATATTAAATTTATTTTAAAAGGTAGGGTCTGCACCTGTGCTTGTTGAACCCTGCCTCACTGCCTTACTCTGATTTTGGCTTTGGTTCTAGTAAATCTTTATTTATAAAAGGAGGTGGCTAGCTTACAGGCTGCAGTTTCCTGATTTGATATTCTAAAATATTGTATCAGAATATTAGTTGTCTTGGCCGGGCACGGTGGCTCACGCCTGTAATCCTAGCACTCTGGGAGGCTGAGGCGGGTGGATCGCTCAAGGTCAGGAGTTCGAAACCAGCCTGAGCAAGAGCGAGACCCTGTCTCTATTAAAAATAGAAAGAAATTAATTGGACAACTAAAAATATGTAGGAAAAAATTAGCCGGGCATGGTGGCGCATGCCTGTAGTCCCAGCTACTTGGGGGGCTGAGGCAGGAGGATTGCTTGAACCCAGGAGTTTGAGGTTGCTGTGAGCTAGGCTGATGCCATGGCACTCACTCTAGCCTGGGCAACAGAGTGAGACTCTGTTTCAAAAATATATATATATATTAGTTGTCTTAATTGCTGAGTTTTTTGGCACCCTATTAAATTTTGCACCCAATGTGAGTGCCTCTCATTTCATTGTAGTTCTGGCCCTGGTTAGCTATTTTGAATTTTGAATTTTTTTTTTTTTGTAATCTTTCTCTTTTTAACATAAGTAATTTCTTTCTAACGTTCAAACAACATAGGCAAGTATAAAGTACAGATGATATACCTGAACATAACAGGTGAGAATTAAAAGTAAATATATGTGATTATTATTTGTCAAAATATTATAAAAAGTAAGTGAATTGAGCTTTCAAGCCAATGGGCTAGAAAAAGAACAATAAACCTAAAGGAAACTGAAGGAAGAAATCAATAATGGTAAAAAAAAATCCATAAATTGGCCAGGTGTGGTGGCTCACGCCTGTAATCCCGGTGCTTTGGGAGGCCGAGATGGGAAGATTGCTGGAGACCAGGAATTTGAGACCAGAAATTTGAGACCAGCCTGGACAGCATAGTGAGACTCCATCTCTAAAAAAATAAAACATAAAAATAATTAATTAACTGGGCATGGTGTTATGCACCTGTAGTCCTAGCTACTCAGGAGGCTGAGGTGGGAGGATCGCTTGAGCCCAGG
>VBSM01000568.1:21642916-21664174 GCA_008086735.1 Cheirogaleus medius | reverse complement strand
CTCCTGAGCTCAAGCAATCCTCCTGCCTTGGCCTCCCAGGGTGCTAGGATTACAGGGGTGAGCCACCGCGCCCGGCCTAAGAATACGTCTTAAGTCATGGTGTATATTTCATGTTGCACCCCATCAGGAGGTGCATAATATCACTTGTCCACTCCTAGTAAGGGTGATGGTTAGGTTGATGGCCCTCAGAATTCTCTGTGTAATTTTCTCTTTGTAATTAACAAGAAATCTGTGGGGTGTTATTTGGCCTCATGTAACTATCCTGTTTCCCAACAGCCTCTCACCTAAAGATTTTAGTATCCATTGATTACTATTTCCTGACTCAGTCATTTTTTTTTTTTAGTTTTTAAAATTTATTTTCCAACTCAGTCAGGGGTTGCAAATGTTGATTTCCTAATTCTTTCAATCAGTCTATGTTTATTAGCTGGCATTCTTCTGTAAAGATGAACTTTTCCTCACCTATAGGGTATAAACTAGAGTTCCTCCAAAAAGGCAAGGTAAATGCCTAATTCTTTCCCCTTAAATAGCAATTTTCAGAGTAAGAAGTTGGTATAATAGTTACTTCCAATGGTGACAAAGTTATTTTCTTTTTTCAAATATCACTTGATATTTTTCTTATTTGAATTCAGTGTTTTAAGTTCAGTTCAATCATTTTCTTTTTGATGTCCAAATTTTCTCCAGTTTGGCCAGTGGGAGTCCTCTCAGGCTTGACTCCCATGTTGTTTAGACACACCTCCATTAGTCTTTGAGCACTTCCTTAGATTCTGGCACAAGATTCTCAGGCTCATCGTACATTTTCCCTGCCCTAGTCCTAGAATCAGCCATTTGAAATGAACCTTGGTTCCTTTCAATGGAGAATGGTGTTTAGAAACCAAGATCTGGATGCTGGGTGTTATAAGAAAAAAATAATAGTATTGTATTACAGTTTGTGAGCTGTAAAACATTAGTATGGTGACCAACTGTCCTGATTTTCCTGGGACATGGGACTTACAGTGCTAAAACTGGGAGCATCTCAGATAAACCGGGACAAGTTGGTCAACCTAAATTGGTCACATTATCAGTATTAATACATAGTGAAGGGTAAGGAAGAACAGTAGAAATTGGGGTTGGGACATGAAGACTAGTGGTAACTAAAGTAGCTGTAAATTCCCAGGAGATTTTGGGGTTTATAGTAAATGATCTCTTCCAGTTGTAAAGTATCTAGGTCTATGGCAGTGGATCAAAAACTTGACTGCACATTAGTATCATCTGGAGAGCAATTTAAAAAGACTGATGCCTGGGCCCCAGACATTCCAATTTAATTGGGTTAGGGAGGGGCTCAGGAATCAGTCTTTTAAAAATGCCCCCACACCGCCCAGTGATTCTAGTGTGCAGCCAAAGTAGCAAACCATTGGTCTGGGTCGGGCTTTACCTGTGAAAGTGTGGTCCTTGGACCAGCAGCCTTGACATCATCACCTGGGAGCTTGTGAAAAATGCAAACTTTTGGGTTCCACCCCAACTGAAGCAGAAACACTGGGGTTGGGGCCCAGCAATCTGTTTTACCCTACAGGTGATTGTGATGCACATTCAAGTTTGAGAACTACTGGTTTAGAGCGACTGTTCTTAGACATGATGGCACATTAGAACCACCTGGGGACCTTTTAAAACAGGTTCCCGGGCACCATCCCCTCAGAGGTACTTTTAATTCATTTTGGGTGTGGCCCTAGCATCATTATTTTAAAAGTTCTTCAGATGACTCTAATATGTAGCCAAGGACGAGAATCACTGTCCGACGTTTTTGTCTCCAAGCTTAGTGTTTGGCATGATGAGTAAAAGCGTACGTAAAGTTGCAGATAAAAAATGAACTATAGTAGTTGGGTAATAGCTTGCTTTTCTGCTTTCTCCTCGTCTAGACCTACCTAGGAGTTTTGAGCACTGGTTTTGAGTCCTTTGCAAAGGTTTTCATCTCTTTAATGCATTTTCTTTCCCATTCCTTCTGCACTTATTTTGGTGGGTGTGGTAGAAAGTGTGGCTTAGATATCATCAGTTGCTATAATCCTAGCCAAGCCATAAAATTAACCTTCATGCATGTGAGAGAAAAGTGAGCTCATTTTAATATTACAGTAGGACAATTGTTTTAAGGATTTGTCCTTAGCCTGCTTCTTACCTGTCTTCTATTAAGTAGAACTGGCTTCTTCTCATTAGGCTTGTCTTAAGAGTTGCTGAACCAGTGAGTGCACATTTTGTCATTGCCCTTGCAGGTTTGGAGTTTCACCTACTGCAGTGGTTTCCAGTCTTGGCACAATTTGGGCAAACCGACTGGTGATGGCAAGAGTGGTGTCGATGAAGCAGTCCACACAGCTAGAGAGACAATTTTCAGTGCGAGAGTCTAGGCAATTCCCTGGCTTCTCCACACATTTATCCCAGCATAGCTACATGAAGTGATGCACCTGTGCAGTGAACTGCGCCGTCTGCTGTTCGGCCGCCACCAGGCGCTGCAACTCGGCTTCGTCCGCTTCACCCAGCTCCGCCATTATAAGCAAAAGGATCCCAATGTGGTAGTTTTGATCAATGTACTAGAAGATGTTACTATTAGGGGATGCTGGGGGAAGGGTATATGTGAACTCTGTACTGTATTTATAACTCTTCAGTAAATCTAAAATCATTTCAAAATGCAAAGTTAAAAGAAACTAAACATAGTCTTTTAAAAACTAAACATGTTGATTGAAAGCAAATTCTAGAAAAACCCGGTCTGGGCAGGTGTTGAGGCCAGGGCTCCAGGGTGAGAGTTTTACTCACCCAAATACCCAGATATATGCTAGATATTTGACTAACTGTAAGTACTACCTGTGACAAGGTGACAAGAGGGGTAGCATGTAGCAATTCTTTTACAAATAAGGAACTTCTAGCACCCTATCACAAAAACCAGTTCCTTTTGTTCAGTATAAACTAGCCTGGTTCAAAACACAGCAGCCCAACTTCAAAGAGGTCCAAATATAAGTTTTGTTAAACTCACATCTTAGAGTTATTTGGTCAGCTTGGGGTTTGGAAGGAATTTCTCATTGTAGTGCTAAACCTGAAATGGTAATTGTGTTTGAGTGAGTGTGAGGAAGAAGAAGAATGATCCAGCTCAATGATTTTTTTATTGATATATAATAGTTGTATGTATTTGGGGGTATATGTGATATTTTGATACATGTATATACAGCGTATAATCAGATCAGGGTAATTGAGATATTCATCACCTCAAACATTTTTTCTTTATGTTGGGAACATTTGAATTCTTCTCTTGTAGCTGTTTTAAAATATACAATAAATTATTATTAACTATAGTCACCCTACTGAACTTTTGAACACTAGATTTTATTCCTTCTATCGAACTGTATTTTTATGCCCATTAGCCAGCTTTTCTTCATCCACCTACTTCCCAGCCTCTGGTAGCTATCATTTCTACTCTCTACCTCCATAAAATCCACTTTTTAAGCTCCCACATATGAGTGAGCACATGTGATATTTGTCTTCCTGTGCCTGGCTTATTTCACTTAGCATAATGACCTCCAGTTCCATCCATGTTGCTGCAAATGACAGAGCACCAGCCCCCTTAATGTTCAGTTCTTCTCTAGTCCCCAAATCAAATAATCTGTGGAGTTAACTCCCGTGTCAGCTAAAAGACAGATGTCTTTGTAACCTAGTGTGATCAGCATGACACATTTCTAAAGAAAAATGTATTATTAAAAACATATTGGGGGAGGGGACGTGGAATCTAAAAGAACTATGGTGCTCTTCATTCTTTTAAGTTCTTTAGAAATGTATTCTTATGTGTATGCTTTACTTAGGATCAGCATGTGTACCTGCTCTTTCCTATTTTGCTGTTTTCACTTAACATTATTTCACATTCTGGTTTCTACCCACACAGTGCACATAATTGCCATCTTTAATGGCTGTGTAACATTCCATTGTATTGAATAGCATGCCAGTTCTTAGGACTGGGCTCATTTTTCTCAGCAGACCTAAAGGCCTGCTGTCTTTTAGCACCAGAAGTCTATTTTAGTTCCTGGAAGTGGTGACTAGCATAAGTGTGGGATCGTGTGGGATTCCTGAGTCATCGGCATATAGCACAGCCTGAGTGCTTTGTTAACATTGCTGTGCCCACTACCTGGCGGCAGAGCCTTCCTGGGCTCCCTGGACCTGAGCTGGGCACTTCCTGGGAGGTACAAGCCCCCTGATTCCCATGACCCTGAGCTGATTGATGTTATCTATATGCCAACAGCAGAGAATATATACTGCTTTCTCTATCGCCTGGGATAACAGCTCCATCTGTGTTTCCCACAGAGCTTGACATGAAAGAAAAGGCAAGGGGAGTGGAAATATAAATTATTAATATCACAGCTGAAGGAATAAAACACAGGTCTGGGTGCCATGGCTACAGTTCTCCTGGGCACACCTATGAAAATGAAGTAGGCTGAGGGGATGATTCAAGTCCTGGAAAGTTGGATGATAGCTCTTATTCTCTATACCCCTTCCTGTCAGAAATTCAAGTTTTGGTCTCCCAATAAAGTGTTTACAGGGTTGAGTAACAAAGCAGTGAGTCCAGGCTTGACTCTTCTCCTAGCCATGGCCAGTGGCATCTTATGATTAAGAATACTAGTTGGCAGGATTCTCCTGCCTGAGGAGAGTGATGTTGTGTTCAGTATACTTGATTCTTACATCTTACCAGTGGCAACTGCCTTGAAAATGAATGATTTGAGGAGGTTACTGAGAGAGAAGAGTGATATTCAAAACACAACTGGTATGGCCCAAGCACCAACACTCGCATCTCTGGGGGATTTATAGCTGGGTTAGGTACTACTGGTTTCCATCCTTCAACCCTGAATGATCACTGTTCTTTCTCTACCTTTGTTGTGTGCTGACTATATGACACATGTCCTATAGGTCATAGATTGCTTAGCAACACTGCTGACAGGATACTACTGGCGGGTGGATACAACACGTGAATGAAGAATGGGAACTGGAGTGCAGGAGTTGGAAACCGTTTACAGCAGAAGGACTCTTCTACCTATTCATAGTGAATTCTCAGAAAGCCCAGGTCTGTCTCGAAAGATAAAATGGACAAATACTCAGAGCCATGTGGGCCTTATTGAATGATGAGCCAGGGTCATTCATATGCTGGAAGTGCCTCTGACAGGAGCTAGACTCTAAAAGTCCTAGAGAGAGGCTAAGACATTGGCAACTAAAGAAGAGAAACCCCAAGGAACCACTTGCCTTTAAGAAAATTTGCCCTCTGGGCTCGAAAAACTATCCTTATTTTGGTGTCTGTGCTGAGATATAGATTTATAAAGTCTCTTTGACAGATTGAGCATTCTCAAAGACAAAGATATGGGAGGCAATAGTTATAATACCTTATATTCTCCATGCTCTTTGTACTTTAGAATCACCCTTTGGGTTGTTCTCTACAGAAAAGAGGAAAGGGAATACCCCTCTCCCAGATGGGGGGATATAGTTTTCAAATGACCTGACCAAGCTTCTCACCTAAATCATAATAATGGTAGCTAACATTTAATGAGCTACTTAGGATATGCTACATGCTGTGCTAAACATTTTTGTATGGATTGTCTCCCTTAAACTGCACAACAGACCTGTAAGGTAGGCAGTTTTTCCTGTCTTCACTGGGGGAAATTGCCAGGTCACCCAGCTTGATCAGGGGTTTGGAAAGTACATTAATAGCCTGTAGCAACAAAATTAAGATTCACTCAAAAAAGATACTTTTTCCTTCATATGAATAAGGGTATACTGGCTGTATTAGTGGGAGTGTTCTTTAAATAAGCTTTTGTGATTGATAGATTCTATGTAGGAAAATTTGGTTGACACCCAGGAACACATACATTGCACAAAGGGAATGTGCCAATATACTGAAATTCAGTTTTATTAGAGGTTGTTCAACCTAAATTCTCCACTCAGCTCACGTTCATAGGGTACTTCTACCTCCCTTTCCCATCTTCTTCAATAGAGATAATTGCTGCATCCTCCGGTGAGAATGATTATAAGCAGAATGCTCCTGTGATATTAATCGGGTGAACTGGAGGAAAGGAGGTGGGCCGAGCAGGCAAGGAAGACTCAAGGAAGATGCAGTATTTTCGGAGAGGGTAGAGTACTGGCTTGGGCACACAGGAGATCTGGATTTAGGAGCAGCTCTGCCAGCGATCGGCTGTACCATCTTAGGCAAGACGTAATCTCTCTTTACCCCAAGTTCCTCATCTGTATAACAAGAGGGGTTGGACAAGAGGCTCTGTAAGGTTCCTTCCGGCTCCATGACTAATAAGCTGACCCTCAATCAGAATTGTGTCAAACACCTATAAGGTGCTTTGGGTGGTTCCCTTGAAGATAGGAGCAAATAATATAGTCTTAGACAGTATCAGACCTTCCAGATGGGGTTGTGAGATGGATCTTTTTGTGTAAGATTTCTATCCCTCATAAACAATTATCAGTTAGTTGGTTTATACTGTTTGGTGAGATGATATAGGATAGAGCTAAAAGCATGGGTTATGGAGTTGGACCTTAGTTTGAAAATCAGTTCTGCCACCTCCTCGTGGATGCCCTGGACAAATTATTTACCTCTCAGAACATCAGTTTCTGCCTCTGTAAGATGGTGATAATAGAATCGACTTCATAGGCTTGTGAGGATGAAAGGCAATGATATATATAAAGCACTTAGCCCAGCACCTGGCAAAATGGAAGTGATCAATCAACTGTATCTGCTACAACTATTGATGTGCTGATTGATACTAATATAATTCTCCTGACAGGATACACTTCAGCATTTTTTTCCTGGATATAGCTTCTTTTTCTGGATAGAGTTTGAGGAAAACATAAGTGGATGTTTCTGGCCTAAAGTAGCTCTAGAGTCAGACAGATCTGGATTCAGTTCCTTGCTCTGCTTTTTTTCCCCCTCACCAAAATTTTTCTTTTAAATTTTATTTTTTATTGATATATAATAGACATATATATTTTCAGGATACATGTGATAATTTAATGCATTCATATAACTTGTAAAGATCAAGTCAATGTAATTGGGATATTTATCATCTTAAATATTTGCATTTCTTTATGCTAGAAACATTCAAATCATTCTCTTCCTGCTATTTTGAAATACACAATAGATTATTGTAATCTATAGTCACCCTACTAATCTGTTTAACACTGGGTGTTATTTCTTCTGTCAAACTGTATTATTTGTACCCATCAACTTCTCTTCATCCCCCCTTCCTCCCTACCCTTCCCGGCCTCTGCTAAACACCAATCTACTCTCTATCTTCATGAGATCTACTTTTGTAACTCCCACATATGAGTGAGAGCATCCTGCTTTGCTTTTTACAGGTGATGGGACCTTGGGCAAGTTACTTCTCTGCCCTATAGTTTCCCTGTCTATAAAATACAATCAGGTATAGTGCCTACCTCCAAGCATTGTTTGTTGTGCATAAGATAATGGGTGTGAAGAACTTAGTATTGTGCCTGGCATCCAGAAGGCACTCACTCAATAAATGGTGGCTTATGGTACTCATGGTGAAAGTAATACAAATCGAGTATTCATAATCCAAAATCCAAAATGCTCCAAAATTCAAAATATTTTGAATATTGACATGACACTCAAAGGAAATGCTCATTGGACCATTTTGGATTTTCGGATTAGGAATGCTCAACTGCTAAGTATATATAATGCAAATATTCCAAAATCTAAAATCCAAACCACTTTTGGTCCCAAGCATTTCAGATAAGGGATATTCAATTTGTAGTAGTAGTAAATAGTAAATAACTAGCACCACTACCACTTTTGAGATAGAGGGTTGAATGCATTCAAGCTCCTACAGCTTTTACACACCTAACCAAAGTGTTAGGAGAGGCAGCAGTTGCTGTTCCTGAAGGGACAGCAAAGCAGTTGTTCCTCGGCTTCACAGACAGTGGCTGGGACTTTAAAACCCCGTTGTTTTTGGAGGTGACTGAAAATGACTCAGTAGAGCATAATTCTCAGCAAAGAAGTTCTATTTATTTTTGCCAGTCCCTTCACACCCAAGAACCTTAAAGGAAAAAAAAATGTATTTCTAAATGAACCCTGTACTTCTAAGGCTCAATTTTGGTTGGTCACCCACGGCCTATTGTCTGCAGGCTTCGTCAGGAGCATCTGGGTACAAAGATGTAAAGTCTCTGTTCTTCTTTTCCAAGATGGTCTTCATTCTTAAATGGAGGCACCTAACTTTTCTTGAGCCTCTCAGTGAGCTTAGAATTAATTTGATGGCTGGAACATAGGTATACGGGAACAATGGGGGTTCTCAGGGATGTGATGTTAGAGTAGGTGGAGTTGTAGGGGGACTGTAGAGGTGTTATCAGATAGAAATTAGAAAACTAAGTAGTCCTGATGGTTCTGGAGTTGAACCCATTTGCTGAGGGAGGGATATTAGATGTGTCTTTTGATTTCCCTCCATTTTTCTCTTTAGCAGTCTGTTAAAAGTAAAAAGAGAAAGAAAATGGCCAGTCACTGCAAGTGAAGCCAAGTGCCAGGTTTCTTGTCCTTCCCAGACCATGTCAGGGTAGGTGGGTGTTGGCCAGTTTCAAAAGGGGTGTAGACTCTACCCTTCGAGGTGCCCACTCTCTGCCCCGGCCTCATACTTTCTCTCACTCTTGCTCTCTCCCCTTTGGCCTTCATTTAGTCAATACTAACCATAGGAACAAAAGTCGTCGTCACAGGTATTTTCCAGTAACATCTTCTTTGTATCCCAGGTATCCATTCTCTTTTTTGCCCTGGATTCTGAGATTATATAGAAATGAAAATGGATTTCAGTTTTAGACAGAGAGTTGGGGGTAGTTGCTGACATCTAGAAAAACATTTCCTCTTTTCTTTTACCGGATTCCTTCTACTCAACTCTCATCCCCACTCCCTGTCCCCAGAGTAGTATCTATCTCCTCTTTAGTGGCCCAGGCCAAGTTCAGACCCCTCCATGTAGGTCTAACAGTCCACGGCTCCAGGGTAGCCTGAAGGACTATATTCCTTTCAGAGCTGAGGTTACATTATAATATTGACAGTTGACAATCTAGGAGACTAGAATCCTGAGGAACACTGAGAAAGAGTGACCGTTAACAGCAGTGAGCCTTCAAGGCCTAACAGCTTTTCACAAAAATGCTTTTATTGTGTCAGGCGTGATGGCTCACGCCTGTAATCCTAGCACTCTGGGAGGCTGAGGCGGGCGGATCGCTCAAGGTCAGGAGTTCAAAACCAGCCTGAGCAAGAGCGAGACCCCGTCTCTACCAAAAATAGAAAGAAATTAATTGGCCAACTAAAAATATATAGAAAAAATTAGCCGGGCATGGTGGCGCATGCCTGTAGTCCCAGCTACTCGGGAGGCTGAGGCAGGAGGATTGTTTGAGCCCAGGAGTTTGAGGTTGCTGTGAGCTAGGCTGACGCCACAACACTCTAGCCCGGGCAACAGAGTGAGAGTCTGTCTCAAAAAAAAAAAATGCTTTTATCGTATTGGGAAAAGTGACATCTGCTTATTATTAAAAAAGAAAATTTCCAATAAAAAATCCAAAGGAAAGGCACCTAGGCCTTTTACTTCTCAAAATCACCTGGTATCTCACCCCTCAAGAGAACCACTGCTCATATTTTGGTGATATCCTTCCAGATACCTCTATACATGAATATACATCACACTATACATGGTATACTCTAAGTTGCTATTTTCCCTAACAAAATGCCAGGTTGTAGAAAACTTTCCATGTCAGTAAATATAAGTTAATACTAGCCTTCTTGATGTCTGCATAGTATTTCACTGTGTGGCTATATCCTAATTTATTTAGCCATTCCCCATTGTTGGACATTTAGGTGTTTCCTGCTTTTAGCTATTACACATAATGCTGTGATTGAACATCCTTGGGCATACTTTTTTGGAGTACTTATATAGTTATCTTTGTGGGTTTTTTATTATTTTTATAATTTTAAATTTTTATTTATTTATTAGAGACAGGGCCTCACTCTGTTGCTCAGATTAGAGTACAGTGGCCTGATTGTATAGCTCATTGCAGCCTCGAACTCATAATCTCAAGACATCCTCCTACCTCAGCCTCCCAAAGTGCTAGGATTACAGGCATGAGCCACTGCACCTGGCCTGTGATTAACTTTGGATGTAGCTCAAGAAGTGAGATTACTGGCTTAAAGCATATTCACATTTTTAAAGTTATTGATGTGTAGATTGAGAAAGAGAAGGAAGGAGGGAGATAGCCAAACTACCCTCCATAAATGTTGTGCCAGTTTGTACATCTGCCACTGGAAATCATAACCTTTAAGATAACCCTATAGTCATCTAAAGATCTTGTGTCAACTAGTGATGGCGTATCATACTGGGCTACCATAAGATGGTTCCCAAGCACTCTCCCTGTATTCTTTTCTTAACCATCAACCATAGTGTATAAAAAGAATATCAGGCTCAAACTTGGAATACTATTATAGAAATTGTGAGGGAAGGCCTATATATCTTCTCTAACCACTGATCCAACATTACCTTCAAAAAGATTGTCATCATTATACAGAGCTGGAGTCTGTAGGTCTTTGCGTCGATTATAGTGAAGCTCAGTAGTCCTTTTAGTTCTATTTCTCCCAGAACATTCACCTTCCTTCATGGGTTCATCTATAGCAAATGTTACTGATATATTCTTTTTAGGCCTGAATCTTAAGCCTTCTTTCTGTGCAGCAAGAAGATGGGGAGGAGGGAGAGTAAGTTGGTGTCCAAGAGTTCAGGGATTGGTCCCTGGACACGCTTGAAGCTCTCACTGGGGGTGGGGGGCAAGGGCAACATATGTAATCTAAACATTTGTACCCCCATAATATGCAGAAATTAAAAAAAAGAACCATTTACCTGTAGGATTGACTTTAGGGGCCTATCATCCATTGGGTGTTGTCCTAGATGCTGTCTTTTCTCTTTGGGTATTCTCATTCTGGTGGTAGAGAAGCTGGGGAAGATGAAGAGGATATAGCAATAGTAAAAACAGACACACTTTAAGCTTCTTTATTTATTGCAGCTACTACTCCATCCCTGCCATATGCTTTTGGGAAATGACAGTGACAACAGAGCAAGAGGACATATAGGCCTTTTACTCCTCAAAACCTTGATCACCTTCTGTTTTCTTTTTCCACTTTTCAACATTTCTGTCCTCATTATCAGGAGGATCGGAGAACTGGAGGCTGAGAATGTGGAGCAATTCCATGACATTCATCTGTAGAATAATGCCAGTGGGCTCCTTCAGGGGTTCATCTTCCTTTTTTCCTCCACATGGCAAATCAGAGAATAAAGCCCTGTTTTAGAGAAGCTCTAATGCTGATAGGTTGGCTTTACCTTTATGAAACTCATGCCACTCACATGACCACTCTAGTTGTGCCAGGGATGGGGTGTACCTAACAATATTGGAACGTTAGTGAGTACTGCCCTAGCCCCATTTGGACCAACTGATGTTGAGAGACTGGCTCAGCGCCACTCAGAATCCAAGCATCTACTAGAACTCCCTGCTCATGTGGAAGATTGACTCCTGCTTCTATTCTTATCAGTAAGTCTAATAGAGGCATCTAAATACCTGTCTGATGAGCATCTTTCTCCACATCTTTGGGAATGCCTCGAGGCTGGGATGCTCAAGATGGGTGGTGGTTGGCAAGTACATAGCTCTTCATGTTTGTCTCTAATGACAGCTAATAGCCAGCGCAGCCCTTTGATTATGGGTTGATGGTTCCTCCTTGGGAGATTTCGGATGGCTGAACATGGCTCCTATGACAAAAAAAAAGAGAAGAGAAGGCTTCAGACCTGGAGCCTGGGACCCCTGAAGCCCACAGGCTCAATCACTGTCATCCAAAGAGCAGAGGTACACATAAGCTCCGCTGTGCCTAGAGAGGCTCTGAGATTTCCTAGGAGGCACTCAGTAGTCATCCCTAAGGAGGTAAATGAACAACACAAAAGCTGAGGTCCTTTAATAAAGTGGTTGTGGTGTCTTGGATGTGTAACCTTGAGCAAGTCACTTAGGGTCTCTGAGCCTTAGCTTTTTTATCCATAAAATGGGGATGTTAAAATGTCTAACTTCACAGAGCTATTTTGAAGGCAGAATGCAATACTTGTTATCACCATCGAGTCAGAAATCATCACTGTATATGTTGCCTGGTAGGGAGAGACTGTGACCCAAACTCAGCATATGAGGGTGATTATGGAAGGGCCCAAGGGCTGTCTCAGCTGGGCTCTAGAAGAAGAGGGAAAGAAGGGGTTGACAACTTACCACGCGGCACAGGGAATCATACTCATTCACTAGCCTTTTCAGGAGTAGATATTCAATAATATCACAAGGTAGGAGGGCATTCTTCTTGTCTTGTTTGTTTGCCAGGCTAGAACAGGGAATATGTGTGTGAGGGAGAGAAAGAAAGAATATATGAATGAATTGCTTACTGGAATAAACAGATTTGGAGTTTTTATATCCTCTCCCAAACTCTGTTCAAGGTCTAGTTGGAGTTGCTATTGAGGAATGAAAAAAGCAAAAAGGGATTTGGGCTGGAGGGTGCAGGTGAGAATTGACTGGCCACCTGAATTGTCATGCTGAAATAAGTACTGGTTACATAACTCTCGAGCAATCTGCTCAGAGAAGAGGCCACTGGCATTGATTATACAAAATAGGGATTGTTCTCTGCCACCATGAAGTCTCAGGATCAAGAGACTGAAACTAGAAAACATTAGAAGAAAGTTCAGGAAGGCAGTCTTGAGGAAGGAATGGGAGTGGTAGATCCAGATATCACTTTCCATTCCCCTCCCCCCCTTTTTTGAGACAGAGTCTCACTCTGTTGCCCAGGCTAGAGTGCCGTGGCATCAGCCTAGCTCACAGCAACCTCAAACTCCTGGGCTCAAGCGATCCTCCTGCCTCAGCCTCCTGAGTAGCTGGGACTACAGGCATGTGCCACCATGCCCGACTATTTTTTTCTGTTTTTGGTAGAGACGGGGTCTCGCTTTTGCTCAGGCTGGTCTCGAACTCCTGAGCTCAAACGATCCGCCCACCTCGGCCTCCCAGAGTGCTAGGATTACAGGCGTGAGCCACCACGCCCGGCCTCCATTCCCCTTTAATGCTTACCTTCAAATTTACCTTTGTACAGTTAGGTAACATGTCCCCCATGGCAATGTGTGGTAGAAAGTGGCTCTTGAAAACAGCCTCCAGAGGGCTGAGCCATTCCACCTCACTGAGCCTAAGGGAACAGGAGGTTTGGCTGGGTGTGACAAAGGGACCACCCAGCCCTTCATTTCTATACTTAAGATACAAATTGGGAAGGAAAAATAGGACACAAAGGCAGAATCTTACAGTAAGATGGGTTTCCCTGCCACTCTTTTATCAGACAGCAGACGTGTTAAGATGATCTTGACTTCCTGCATGCGTTCTATGTCGCTGGAATCCAGGACAAAAACAAGCCCGTGTGCCCGTGCATAGTAGTTTGGCCACGTTTCTCGACCTTTCCGATCTCCATTCAGGTCATAGATGGAAACTTCATATTCGTCTAACAGGAGTATAGTCAGTCCTGATTGCATACAGTTGTCTATCCTACTGGGAAGTACTATGCATAGGGGGAGAGAGAAGAAGCAATCACAAAGCAGGGAAATACAGATATGTCAGAGATTTTGTTGAACCTTGACTAGAGCCTGCTCTGAGAAATCCTTCTGAGCATCCTCCCGCCCTGCTCATACCCACTGGTTCATCTTCCTAAACCATTGCTTTGCCCATGCTTCCCTCTTCTGGCTCAGTAACCTTAAGTGAGTGCCCACTGCTCCCAGATAGAAGACAGATTCTGTTGCCTCCTAACCTGGCAGACCCATCTTCTAGCACTCTAACCTGACTGGTGGCCACACTGTCCCTGGTACACACCCAGTCTGTTCCTCCCTCTATTCCTTTGTCCCCACTCTACATGAGTGCCATGCTCTTTCTTGCCTTGGGTCTTCATGAGATGTCATTCCCTCCACTTAGAGCACTCTTCTACTACTCTTTGCTTGTTTAACCCCTATTTTAAAAAATATCATTTTCAACCTTGTTTATTTTAGTAAGTTTTCCTGCACATCACCATCCCCAGTCTCGATAAGGTAGCCTATCTTCAGGGCTTACCATTATCATAGCGTATAGTACAGTGTTATAAATTCTAGGGTTTACTTATCTGGGTTATAAACTGCAACAGGGCAGGAACCCTTTCAGTTTTATTCATGATGCCTAGCACAGCAGCTGGCATGCAGATACTTAATTTAGATATCTACCCCCAAATCTCTCTCTCCCTGTCCCTCCCTTTCTCCTTCCCTCCCTGTCTCTCTCTCTCTCTTTGTCTCTTTCTCTCTCCCTCTCTCCTTCTCCCTCTCTCCCTCCCTCCCTCCCTCCTTCCTTCCCTCTCCCTCTCCCTGTGTGTCTCTCTCTCCCTGCCTCTCAAACTGGTCCTTCACCTCTTTCTGTGCTTGCCTTGTCTTCCTAGCTAAAATATAAGCCATCTGAGGGAGAGTCTCTGTATTACCTAACACACAGTAGGTGTTCAATAAATGTTTATGGTGGCTAACTGTGGATGAGGGTATGAAGTCGTCTTCCACATAATCTCTTCCAAAAAACCATGCCAGACTCAGGCACATTTTCCCTTTAAAAGCTGTGGCCAGAACATAAAATCCCATAGGGCATTCTATACCTCATTCAGCTCCCCTAGAAAAGCAGTTCAAAATGACAGTTTTTTTATGCATTCTAGTCTGTTGAACTGACTGTTCTGACCTAGCTGTCTTCCCACCTTAGGAGCAAAATGATTTTATAGGTTCTCTACACCCATATCTGGGAGTACTAAGACCAAAATCAGTAACTTCCTGTGGTCTCAGATTTGCCTGTGACATTTTCCATAGGATTGCCAAAATGAGTCATTAAGCTGAGAAGTTAGTAATATGTTTTCAGATCTTTGGAAATGTATGATTACACTCACACTTATGAGTATATATACGTGTGTGTGTGTATGTATATATTATCATTATGTTTTAATATGATTTTGTAAACACCTGGTATGTTAGTCAATGATCTTTTAAATTATAGCTTTCAGATAACATATAATTTTCAGTCAACTTTGATGTGATACTTGCTATATATTAGACTACTTAAAAATAATAAGTGAAAGGCTGGGCACAGTGGCTCATGCCTATAATCCTAGCACTGTGGACCAAGGCGGGAGGATTGCTTAAGCTCAGGAGTTCGAGACCAGCCTGAGCAAGAAAGACCCCGTCTCTGCTAAAAATAGCAAAATTAGCCAGACTCGGTGGCACGTGCCTGTAGTCCCAGCTGCTCAGGATGCTGAGGCAGGAGGATCACTTGAGCCCAGGAATTTGAGGTTGCGGTGAGCTATGGATGACACCACTGCACTCTACCCAGTGCAACCAATTGAGACTCTGTGCCCTCCCCCCAAAATAATAATAATAATAAGTGAATAGGTTAAAACTCTAAAGGTAATTTAAAAATTTTGTTTTCTGCATTAAGACAAGCTTTATATTATTTTTTTCCCTGTCAGAGAAAACAACATTTTCCCTAGTTTTCTTTTTCTTTCTACTTGAAACCTTACCAATTCCTCAATAATGCAGTCTGGTTTTGGTGAACCCTAGATGCCATGAGCAGTTGTTCCTGACAATTTACATTTCTCTTATTTCCTCTGTTAATTTATAAACACTCTGAGGACAGGTACTGTATCTAATTCGTCTCTATATCCCTAGCAGAGTGTTTCATAAAGCATGGTCTGGGGACCACATGCTTCAGAGTTACATGGGGGTGATTGTTAAGGCCTACCCTAGACCAGATCAATTGAAATCTCTAGGCTTGGAATCCAAGCGTTTGCATGTTTAACAAGCTCCCTATAGTTAACAAAATCCCAGGTGATTCTTCTACACTTTAAAGTTTGAGTACTACTGCCCGAGAGAGCCAGGAAACTCATGCCTGGTTGTGTCTCAGCAGCATCTAACAGCATCTCAGCGTGTTAAGATATAGATTCCATGGGGCCTCTCCAGACCAAAGCATTTGAATCTCCACATCTAGGATAAGTAGGTTTGAAAGCTCCCCAGGTGATTCTAGTCATTGATTCTCATTAGTCACTGTTCTCCATGATCACCTATGGAGCTTTTTAGACCTATGACACTAGGCCTCATTCTCTGAGGGTCTGATTCCATAGATTTTGGGTGGGGCTCAAGAATCATGTTTTTTTTTTAAAAGCTCCCCAGGTAAATGAAATGTGTAGCTGGTTTGAGAGGCACTAGTCTAAATGTCCTCATTTAGGGCACCTGCTTGAGCTCAGGCTTGGGTTTCTTGCCACACGTGACCATGCCAGGCAAAACATTTATAGTGAATGATGTCATCAATAATAGTGGTTTGTGTGCCAACATATGTTTTAGCTGGCATCTTCAAATGTTCACACAAGCTACTGCTTGTGGATTGGAACTTCCTTCCCAGGCAATTTTCTGTTCTTGGCAGTCATCTTAAAAACATTTACGGGAGTATATAGGGCAGAGGGAAGCTCATCAGTGAGGCTACAAGTTGAAGGGAAAAAAAAAACATTTTCAGGAACAAGGGAGGTGAGCCATTCAATTTTGAACACAGAGCAACCTACTAGATTGATTCTAGTGGTCCTGCATGGAAGAGGTGGCCTCAGACATTCTTCAGAATGTGACATTAGTGCCTATTAAAAACTTCTCTGTGAATGTAGTTGCAACCATAAACCAATACACTTATGAATCAGCCCCAGGGTATTCACTGAGCACAAGGCAAGTTATGCAGTGACAAAATAAATTAAATAGACTCCAGACATTGTCCTCTAGGAATTAAAATGGAAAAGAGACACTGTTCTCATAAAGTAGCATACGGTTAATTCCAGATGAGTGCTTCCCAAAGCTGGCTGGCTATCAGAAACCCCTGGGGTGTCCTTAAAATATACATTTGCATATTCCCACCCAGACTCAATGGGAATCCAGGGGTGAGGCTGAGTTGGGGCTCTAGAAAATTATCCCCACTTTTATCAGTAATTTTATGATTTATCCTGGCTCTTTCATTTTTCCTACTGCTGTTTACCTTCTTACCATTTCTGCCTATTAGAGAATTGGGAGAAGCAAAGAGTCAAATTTGCTGCCTAGAAGGGGGACTAGCAGGATGAACCACTGGCTAAAATGTGGTGCCTGAAGCTGCCACTGGGGCAGAGGAAGAAGTTAGAAAAATGGCAGCATGTAGCCTCGGGAATGGTGGAATGGGGGAGAATGTTCATTCCACAAATATTTATTGAGTACCTACCTGAAGATGCAAAATGCACAGAGGCTAAAGATACAGAGATGAAAAGATCCATTACCTCTGCTCAAGGGTCTCACAGTCTAGGGGATGAACTTGCAGTTGCAAGATGATATTGTGATAAGTACCTGCTAGAGGGATGCGTGGAATAGAGTGGGAGCCAAGGAAGGAGGCTCTAGGAGTTAGGTGAGGCTTTCCTGAGTTCAAGCTATGCTGTGACTTGAGGCACTTGATTAAGCAGGTAGACAATGGTGGGGATGAAATGCTAGATAGTGAGCCAGTGTGTACAGAAAGCACAGCCATGTGAACTAGAATGCAGTGGTGGCAGAGGGATGGCAAGTCGTTTGTTTTGGCTGTATCAGAGGGCATATGTGGAAAGCATAGGAAATGAAGCTGGAGGAGGAATCAGGGATCAACTCATGGAGGGCCTTGTGTGCTGCTAAGGAACTTAAATTTTATCTTGAAAACAGTAGGGAACTATTGAACAGTTTTGAGCAGGGGAGTGCTATAATCAGATGTTTGCATTAAGTCCTTTTGGTAATTGTGTGGACTGAATACTGGGGAGACAATTGGAGATGACAAGGTCAGCCAGAAGGCTGTGGCTATGCATCAAGGAAATTGAAGAGGGCTTCAAGTAGGCCAGTGACAAAGAAGTCAGGTTAGCCCTTTCCCATTCTTTGCTGAGGGCTGCCGGAGTATGTAAAACTCAGCCATGTCATCACACCCCTTCATTTATTCAATAAGCATTGATGGAAGGCACCCGAATGCCAGATATGATGCTGGCCTATTTGGTTGACTAGCAGCTAGCTGGGCCTTCACAACTAGTATCGTTAAGCTTCCTTAAATTCTGTGTAACTGCTTCTTGAAATGTCAAGATATTAAACTAGAGATCTGGTATTAAACTTGCACATCTGTGAACTGACATTACTCAAGCTTGAACTCTCTATATTAGCTGTCACAAAGAGTTTCATGTTATTAAACTTCTTTATCATCCCACACTTGTCTTTCTTATCTAGACCAAATTCCACTTCAATTGAGCTCTGAAACTAGACGCCATTTCAAATATGCTGTCCTTCATAATTGACTGCAGTGCTTTACATAGTTTGAGCTCATTCATACTGACAGTATGAAAGGATTTTCAATTAGGATGTCTTGTGAAAGGAGCAGGTGACAGACATTACATAAACAGACTGATAACACCTGAGGGGGCTGGGGGGCACGTATGTGTGTATTGGGAGGTATTTATCCTCAAACAGTGGGAAACTGAGGGCCATGAAGTAATGCTAGGAAGGAATGATTATTTCATTAGACCCTGGAGTCCATGGGAGACCTACACCAGTGTCTAATGCTCTTAGTTCCTTACATCTTTGGAATGCCTCCACAAGAACAGTTTTGCCCGAGTTGTCCAAGCCAATGAAAAGGATGGTCACATTCCTGGAAATGGAAAGGAAAAATGAGCCAAAGCTTTGAAAAACACTTTGTAAGCTAAACAAAGAGTTTTACTCCTTAGTGTTTGGGACTCTGCCTACAGTTCTTACTCCCAAGGCATGTACCATAAAAGGCCCAGCCAAGATAGTAGAAGGTGGTATTGGAACCCCTCCCCAAAGCCTCCAAGGATGCTTTTCTTTCCTGATTCACTTACGTTGTAGAATTGGCCATCATCTCTCAACCCTGGCCCCAATCTTGCAGACACTGCTTAATCACTTTCCCTAACAATATGTAATTATGAAGATTTGTCCCTTCAGGGACAGATACATGGGAGGAAATAGTGGCATAGGTCTAGGGAAAAATTGTAATACTACCTTCGTGCCTCCTCAGTTGTCCTTAGCCGAGACCAACAGGAGGTTAGTAGCCGGATCATGATTCATGTTTCTTAAATGTTAAGGGCAGAAAGTAAATGAGAAATCAATTGCTGGACATGTGTATTGTTTTGGCTCTTATGAGTAATGCTCCTATAAACATTTGTATATAAGTTTCATTGCTTTTGGGTACATACCTAGTCATTGATGGGTCATATGATAAATCTATGTTTAACCTTTTGAGGAGCTGCCAGACTGTTTTGCAAAGTGATTGTAACATTCCTACCAGCAATGCAAGCCGGTTCCAATTTTTCCACATCTTTGCCAACACTTGGTTTTTTTGGTTTATAGCTATCCTAGTTGGTGTGAGATAGGTATCTTATTGTAGTTTTGATTTACATTTCCTTAATAACTAATTACAGTTGGCCCTTGAACAACACAGGTTTGAACTGCAGGGGTCCACTTATATGTGGATATTCCAGTGATGCAAAACCCATGTATACAGAGAACCAACTTTTCCTATACGCGGGTTCTGCAGGGCCGACTGTGGGACTTGAGTATGCATGAATTTTGGTACATTTTCGTGTCCAGGAACCAGTTGCCCATATACTGAGGGATGACTGTATGTTGAAGCCTTGGTTGAGTTAGCAAAGCATTTCAAATGATGTTTAGTTGGGCTTTGCTTAGCTATCTAATGAGCACAATTTAGGTGCCAGCTTATTAATGGATAACTTAGCAGGGTTCTGCAGAGTCATCCAGTCATCCGCTGTTTTGGAAAATTGCCACTCGCAAATACATTTCACAGCATTTCTTAGAACACAGCTCGTTCCCTAGGAGATCATTAGACTTCCCATAAGGACCTCCTGGAGAATGGCTCTGGCTAATGCCAGACAAAAGGGAAACCTTATATGTAACCAAAATGTTTATACCCCCATACTATTTTGAAATAGAAAATAAGTAAATAAACAAATTTGTACGCAAGCAAAAGGGAAACCTTATATATGGCCTGTGATCAAAACCAACCTTATTCCAGCTTTGCTCATGAAGCCAATAAGACCTGGAGCCTGAAACACCAGAGCCTAATTGTCTGAGTTCCATGATATCCATCTACCTTTGAGAGGAGGCCAGTAACAGCTTCATGTCTATTTCCTGATAATTGGCAGAGCTTCCTAGCTTGATCTTGGGCTCTCTGTATTTGTCAGTGCCACCAAGAAGGGTCAAATTGGCATCACACAAGTTCTTCCTTTATAAGGAAGGGTAGATAGGATAACCAAATGGGAAAACAACTAAACCAAGGATTACTGATCCTATCTTTTATTCCCAGTGCCTCTTCTGGGTAGCCTGAAGAGAAATCACCTAAGTTAAAACCTACCATTCTCAGATATCTTATCTGTAAAATGAAGATAATGATGTATTTTGCTTACCTTGAGGTGGTTCTTTATCTGATAAGAACTTCCGTTCTTTTTGGAGGAAAGATGTAAAATGTATAGAGTAATAGGAAGGTAGATTGTGCTTTCTATGGCAGATTCACACAACTCAGTCCTTCACTTATAAAGGGTCTGGCAATATCCTAACAATGGCTGTGAAGGTTCTGAAATATCTATGGCAACCACTACCTGGTTCATAACAACCAAATTCACATCTCCTTACCTTGTGTGATTATAGCTAACTACTAAATGAACTTTTAGTCATCACAGGTTATTTTTTTATTTTACAAAATATTTATATATAATTTACTGTGTGCCAGCGCTCATTTAAGCACTTTATACATATTAATTCATTTAATCCTTATTACAACATGACAAAGTAGGAACTATCATTCCTATTTTTAAGAGATGAGGTTCACAGAGAGGCTAAGTAATTTGCTAAAAGTTACCCAGCTAGTAAATGGTAAAGCCAGAATTCAAACCTAGGCAGTCTGGCTTCAGAGTCTGTATATTAGGTCAAAGGTCTCAACTGGCTGTGTGAGTGAGAAGACTTTAGGTACCAGAGAAACTGCCTCTGCTCTGAGCCTCTCTATCTCTTCTAGCCAAACTGTATCATACTTATTCTTTTTTAGTGGACTTTTTTTAAAAAACAAACTTTATGGCCGGGCGCAGTGGCTCACGCCTGTAATCCCAGCACTCTGGGAGGCTGAGGTGGGCGGATCGCT